>PVJA010043066.1:0-16895 GCA_004027025.1 Myocastor coypus | reverse complement strand
ATATATATATATATAATCTTTCAGTTTACAATTCTACAATAGGCATAGATGTTGAACATTTTTATTCATGTAGTTATTGGCCATTTGTACTTCTTCTGAAATGGATCTGTTCAAATCAATGGTCTACTCTGTTATTAAGTGTTTTATTTTGGGAGAACATGTGATTTTTTTGAGTTCTTTGTGTATTCTACATATTAGTCCTCTATCCAAAGAATAGCAGCCATTGTTCCCACTCTATAGGAACAAGAGAGACCAAAAATATAAAAAGCGGTTGTTATACTTTCAGTTTAGGTATTGCCTCAGTGCTTCATGAAAGTACGGGTATTTTTCAGAGATAGCTGAATCTAGAGTATGCAATGCTAGGATTGAGGATGTATGACTGGTAAATCATTCCACTGATTTGTTTGGCATAGTCCTGGTTAAGATTAAGGATGTGAGTGCTGACCCCTCCCACCTAAGCCTAGTAACCTCAATACAATATAAGGGGCAGAAAGAGCCTGTGTCCTCCTTCTCAGTCCCATTTGTTGTCCTCTGCCAACATGAAGGGTTTCTCTCTGCCGTGTGATTCCCTGCATTAGAGCCAGCTGGTTATAGGTCAAAACTGCTACAAAGTGTGAGCCAAATAAACCTTCTCCTCCATTAACTTTGGGCACTGGGTAGTTTGTTGCAGTCATGAGAAAAGTAACTACAACAGCGATCCTTGGTCATAAGCGCTAAGCAGGAGGCAGTGCAGTCCTGGCTTTGAGTTACAGTACAAAGCTACAGAGATAAAAATAGCATGGCAGTAGCACAAAAAACTTCCCTGTGGATTAATAGATCAGAATAGAGAATGCAGAAACAGCTTCAGTCCTAGGCAACTACTTGCTTAGACCAAGGGGCAAAAATACGTCCTGGAGAAAGATAGTCTCAAATGATAACTGGGAAAAATGACTACCTACATCAAAAGATTGAAGCTGGATCCATATATATCACCAGGTAATAACTAAAATCACAGTGGATAAAGAATCTAAATGCATTGCAGGCAGGAAATGTCAAGTGAGAATTTAATTTTGTAGATCAGGAGGAAAAAAAGACAGCTGGCTCTAAATAAGAAGGTGTTTATTAACCTGGATTGAATATTCTTTATTTAGGTGGAACAGAGTCACTTTGAAGTATTGTTCAAATCTGTTTTGCATTGTTGGTGATAACTGTTGACTTTGTGTAGTGTAGAAGCAATAAGTATGTACTTTTGGTACGAGTATAGTGAAGGGTAAAACAAATTTTCATTGATACAGAAATTTAAATAGTCATGTCCATATTCTATATCATAAAATCTTGGGATCAGTTTTATCCTTTTGTTTGCTTACATGAGCTAAGCATCAATGATATTTTTATTTTTATTCATGTATTTATTACTTTTTGTTTTGCAGGACCAGGGTTCGAAATCACAACCTTACACTTGCCAGGCAGGCATTTGTGCCACAGAACTATCTTCCCAACCCCTATCAATGATATTTTTAAACCTTTCATTTTTCCATTATCATTTTTTCTATTAATAGGTAAAATGTAGTCCCCTTTTAGTTCTTGACAATCCAGTCTTTGTTTTTTCTTAGATCTCATGATCTGAAATGAGTGCATTCTCCGGGAAGGAAACTGGACTGATATCTCCTCTTCTAAAATAACAGCTTTATTCCTGACTTCTTTTGTATTGTTATCAGTAAACACCTACTTCACTGAAAAAAAAAAAAAAAAAAAAAGAATCTAAGTGTCAAGAAAGAAACACTGAACTGATGAAAGATAAAATGGACATAATTCTTGGAGCCAGGATGATATCTCAGTAGCCTAAGCAAGTGCAGGGACCTGAGTTTGATCCCCGATACCATGTACTGTGTGCCAGCTCAAAAGTGGGCATGGTGGCACATACCTATAATCTCAGTGCTGGAGAACCTGAGACACGAGGATCACTATGAGTCTGAACTTCCTACTGAGGTTTGGCATGTAATAAACAAATAAATAAAAAGAAAATTGATACAACTTTTGAAAGCCACAGCATAGGGAAGGACTTCCTGAGCAGAGTCTCAGTTGCAAAAGACAATTAACAAACGGAACCATCAAATGAAAATGTTTCTGAAAGCCAAGAAAAAATAAACAATAGAACGAAGAATGTATTTTTCTAAGTGAAATTTATCTCTTTTTTTCGACCATATGATTCACATTAACTTTCAGATTTCTTCTTTAATGATCTCTCAACCAGCTTTTGGTTTACTATGTAAGGGAGTGTCTTTTCACTTGGAAATTTGTTAGACAAATAACACACCTCCGTCAAATCCCCACTAGTTGAGCTGCACTAGAACTCTGTATTATTTGTAGGGGTGTCTTTAGCTGGTTTGACACCCAAACACAGTTTTAAGAAATTTAGAGTTGCACCATTGTTCAGTTTCTAATGTAAGTGAGTCACTGCTTTTAGAGAAAAACCTGGAAAAGGTATTGAAAAATATATTGATATTTCAGCTTTATATGATTGTCAGCAATTTTGTTTTGTATCTTGGCATGCCTAATAACCATTTATTTAGAGGAGTTACCGGGCCTTCCTGAGAATCTTATTGATCATCTATAAATGAGTGATATACCATTATGCTACATAAAAACATAGAAATGTTCCTCACAACTTTCTGACAAGGATTCTCTCACACATGAATCTCGTCATTTTTGTCTTAAAAGATAATGCAGAAAAATATTTACCTTTGAGGCTCAAAACTTTTCTCTTGTGAGATAAAATTAGATTACTGAGCATAGCTATTAACTTTATTTCCAGATAATCATGAATCTTTGAGATGGGCATAGGAAATGTTATACAAAACATTAAAATAATGAAATTAAATAATTTTATTTCATTAACAGCAATAGTAGGAACTGCACTTATGAAATTTTAATATTTCCTCCATGCTCATAGATTGATAAATATTAATATAAATAGTATTTAATTATTTAAATATATTTGCATGAATTAACATAAGAGAGAATCAAATATAGATTTTGCACAGGTAAATTTATATATTGAGAAGATTTTAAAGAGATAATATAGCTATTAGGACAAAACCTTTTCAAACGTGCTTGTCAGAAAGCTTTCACCTGATCCTCATGCCTATTTTTCTTTTTTTTTTTTTACTTTTTTTTCTTTTTTCTGGCGGGGCAAGTGCTCAAACTCACAACCTTGTACTTGCCAGGCAGGCACTTGTGCCACAGAGCTATCTCCCTGGCCCCATCATGCCTATTTTAAAGCTGAATTTCTTTTTGAACTCTACAGAGTCTTTCAATCCTGGCGAATCACTTTGTGATTACATTTGTGAAAAGTTTTCTTACTTTTACTACTTCTGAGATGACATAATTCTGGTTGAAACCATCACCTATGTGTAGAATTTTTACATACCTAAGAAGTTAGAAATCAACTTTGCTTTTTAAACATTAAGGTATGTAATCACTAAAACAAATGATCCATTGAGTTCCTTCTCTCTCTTTTTAATATGAAGTATTTCAGCTATGTGTAAGCATATTTTATCCCTTTCAGCAAAACCAGGTGGCAAAAGAGAGCTCCTCCAGTCTACACTGTTCCACACAATAATGGCCACGTATTGCTCATCTGAAGAGAAGAAGTCCACTCCCAAAAAGGCACATCCCCTTCCCTCTCGTGGATCACTGTTGTGTCACAAAGACCTTTGCCCAAGGGCAAAGCAGCTGTGCTGGGTGCCTGCCAGCTGAAGTGATGACTTGAAGGAATCTGTCGACAGGGAACACACACCACATCTTCCTTTTCCTATTGTAACTGCTTTCCCTGTTCCTCTTCTGCAGACCCCTTGGGACAATGCCTCATATGGAAGGCCAAGAAGGGTGACACATGTGCAAACATATGGCACTGCCCTCCTGGGGTAATGTACATGGAAGCATATGGCGCTGCCCTCTTCCTCGTCAGCCACCACAGGAAAGACCCCGTAATGGTTACACTGTTTATTTTCCATATGTTTGGCAATTGTCTCCAAAACAGGATAATCTGCATGCATTCTCCTCCACAATTCGTTCTACTTGTGAAGAGATGTTTCAGCTACATTAAACTCAGTAATCATTTGCTTCTTTATACACACAAAGTGTCTTCCATATAATTATATATTTTATATATAGATACAATACTATATACTGGAACTATAATCTAAAAACATGTGTTTATTTTTAAAGAGGGTAACTATAGTCATATAATCATATATATATATGCATATATATATATCTGCATAATGACACATTCACATGTCTCTAGGAAAATAATAACCATTTAACTTTTTATTGTAATTTCTTTGTTTTTAAGTGATTGTCACATATGTGATAAGAGAATTTTCAGTACAACACTTAAAATCTCTCTCTTTCTGTGTGTGTGTGTGTGTGTGTGTGTGTGTCTGTCAGTCTGTCTGTCTGTCTGTCTGTCTGTCTGTGTGTCTGTGGATCCTTGGGTTTGAGACCAGGACCTTCACAGTAAAGTATATCCTTAGTCTTTGATTTTTTTCTTTTTTTTTACACAGACTCCAGGCTGGGCTCGAACTTGTAATTTTCCTGCTTTGGCTTCCCAAAGTGTTAAGATTACTTGTAGCAAGTTAACTATATTGGACTTTTTTCCTAGTGGAATAAACAGTTCATAGTCCTTCTAGGAATAGACATTCTAGTTAGGGATCTGCCTTCCCTGTGCATTATATTGCCAGGGAAACTTCCACCTTGAAGATATCATATGCCATATGCACTCTCACACAAACTACATAGATAGCATCAGTTCTCGGCAATGGACTCACTTCACAGCCCCACCAGTACAGCTTTAGACACATGTAACTCTTTATCACGTTCAACTCCATTCTGAAGCAGCTGAAGTCTGCTTCATGGTGGAATGGGCTCCTGCAGAATATTTGTGGCACCAGTTAAGCTATACCTTCCTGTCCTGGCGCAAAGTTCTTAGCCAGTTGATTATGTATATGATGTCATGTCTATTTTCTCCCTATTTTGTTAAGAATAGTATTATATATTAAGCAAATGTCTCTTTACCCTTCTTATTCATTTTATGTAATACAAGATGTACTACATATTGATGTTTTACATTATAATATTTAAATCCTGATCTCTCAAGACAGTAAATGACATTAATTTTAGCTTCTCTTCTTGGAAAGGATAGCATGTTTAATTGTATACAGGATAGTTATGTTCAACACTATGCCTTCATCACTGTCTCTGTAGATTACATATGGATTAGCAAAATAAGCACGGGTGCCATACTGGCGAAGGAGAGACCTGTAATTGTTAATCTCAGGTGTCATCTTGACTAGATGAAGAGATAACCAGATACCTGTTAAAACACAGTTTTTAGGTATCTGTGTAAGGACACTTCTGAAAGGGACTGGGATTGGAATCTGTCCTTCCCTAGTGTGTAGAGGCACTAGCTGACAAACTGAGAAAAGCAAAACATCAGAAAAGCTAAATTCTCTCTCTCTCTCTCTCTCTCTCTCTCTCTCACTGTATCACTGAAAATGAGAACAACAGAAGCCGAGTCCAGTTTTGGACTCCCTGACTCTCAAATTCTGAGGAGCTCATATCAAATCAGCCAAATCAGTATAACCATCAAGTGACCCAAGAACTTCGGTATTGACCAAGAGTTGCATACACCATTAGCCATCTTGATTCTTAGGTCTTTGGACCTGTACTAATCCACAACACTGGCTTCCATCGATGGCTGTTCACAGGTGGACTGAAGTGGGCCTCTCTGCCTCCAGTACCAAGTAAGTCAATTTCTTCATAAATTCTTCTGTTTCTCTGTCTCTTACTTTTCCTTTTTCTCTCCTCTCCCCCCTCCTTTCCTCTTCTCCTTTCTCTCCACCAAACCTGTTGGTTCAGTCTCCCTGGAGAATTTTGATTACTAAAAGAGAATTTCTCATGCTTCAGGCATATGATTTCAAGAATCAGAAATTAACACCTCACATATATTTTTCTAAAACTTAAAATTTTCTTGTAAGAAAGATCTCAGTACTCATTTTATTTTATTTCCTTATTTCAATACTTTTTGTTGCTATCACTTCTTTTTATTTTGGATTGCTTATTCATATTTTGGAATTCTTAATTTTTATCCCTTCAAGTGTGAAGACTTTGTTTTTAGTAAGATGGTAGCTTTACCTTGACATAAGAACCACAGATTATAGAGTCTATAATCCCAAATACTCAGAAGGATTAGGCAAGAAGACAGCATGTCTGAGGCCAACCTTTTCAACTTAATGTTGTGCCTCATATATAACAGGTCCTAGATTTAATCTCCAGCACCAATATTGGGCAACAAACATTACTGCTTTATTTTTTAAAATTTTATTATTCATTTTCCTTTGCGTTGAGCAGGGGGAGTTCATCGATCCTAAAATACTGTCTTTAATTTATCAGGAAATATGTATACTACTTAGACATACATCTACAACAGGGATTTGACAGCTCCCTGTGCCTTTGTTGGCCTTTCACAAGAATTTTCATCAGGAAAGCCAATGTAATCATCTTCTCGAGGAGGCTGAAAAGTGCACTGTCTTCCCCTCCTGAGCCAGAAAGTGATGCTCAAGATGAGGACCAAAACTCCTCAAAGTTCACTGGGAAAGCCAACAATCCTCAGGTAGGCCTCCCGCATCTAGCACCATGATAGTTTAATTCAGCTGGGTGTAGTAATTTGACCACCTATTAGAAGTCTACTACAATACTCAGGTAGCCTTTATCAGTGACCCCCTATTTGCATATCACTGCAAAACCAGGCAGAACCCATCACATATTTCTCTTTAGAAATAAACAAGTGACTGCAAAGCTTACACAGTGCTTATTTGTTGCTTACATCTGTGTAAAAATCCAGCACATTTATTCCTAAGGTCTTTATCACCACAGTTCCAAAAGCACACACATGCAGTTCTTTGCAACTTTACTTTTGTATTTGATCCTCATAATGGATGTATTGATTCTTGACTTGGAGCTGAGCCCAATCACAAAACACATTTAGTTTATCTTGGGCACACCTGGTTTCCCTTGTGGAGTATAACACTCTTGGTCTGAGATAACTACTTCTTCCTCATTATCCACCTTAATCTGTTCTCTGCAAAGCAGCCTTCCTGTCATTTTTTTAAAAAGTATACTTAGTTCAATATTAGACATAGTAGGGATTTTTTTTATTTAAAGCGATGTTTCTAAAATGAACAGATTGAATCCATGCCATAGCAGTTGTGACACAAATAAAGTCAGTGGTAGAAAAACTGGAAGGAGATGGAATTTTTGAATTCTCTCATAAATATCACTTATTTTTGGTTGTAACATTATTTCCTTTTTATTTTAAGGAGAACACAAGAATAAAAACAATGTAGAATTTCAAATTGAGATGATAGAAAATTAATAATGATTTTACATTGCATATTATCAAGGAACTAATAGAAATTAGTAGTGCAATTATTATAACTATGTATGTGCACATATGCATGTTTTTCCTTCCTTCTTTTCTGTTTTCCTCTATCCTCATTGTCACTATCTTTTGAGCAGTTTCTTTCTCTTTCCTAATCCCCATTGTACCTTTTGGTCTTATTTACTCTTTCAATTTCTTATATTATGGTGAAATTATGATGTTTACACATTCAAGATTGATTTATTTCACTTATGAGTATAGTCTCTAGTTGCTTCCATTTATCTGTATGAGCCTTAAGCTTATCTCTCTTTATGAGTGAGTAATATTCATTGTGTGAAAGTATCACATCATTTTTATTCATTCCTTGTTTGATGGGCATTTAGGTTGATTCCAAGGTTTATCTACGACAAATTGTGCTGCTATAATCATGAGCATATACCTGTCACTGTGATATGATGATTTAGTTCTTCTGGAAAAAGAATACCCAGAAGAGAAATACCTTGGTAAAATGGGACCTCTAATACTAGTTTAATGAAGAATCTACATACGGATTTCCCGAGTGGTTGTACCAGTCTACACTCCCACCAACACTGGAGAAGGGTTCTTTTTCAGCCCAGCATCTGCTATTGATTGATCTTTGATAATAGACATTCTTTCTGTATGAGATGTAATCGCAGTGTTGTTTTAATTTGCATTTCTTAAATGACCAGTGATGTTAAACTTTTTGCCATATATTTATTTGTTATTCAATTTTTTCATCTGAGAAGTTTGTATTTGGTTATTCAATACAGAAATGTTTTACTACAGTTTTTGGATGCTTCTATGTAGAGTATCATGTCATCTATGAATAATTACAATTTCACTTCTTACTTTCATGTCCATATTCCTTTTATTTCTCTCTTCTGTCTAATTGCTCTGGTTAGCACTTCCAGCACTACATTGAAAAGCAATGATGAAAGTGGATATCTTTTTTTTAGATTTAAAGCTATCAGATTTTTTTTTTCATTTAGTATGCTTTTTTATGGGTAGCTTTTATCAAGTTGGGATAAATACCACCTATTCTGATTTTCTTCATTATATATTTTTTAATCATGAATGATTGTGGAACTTTATCCAAAGCTTTTTCTGTATCTGTTGTGATGATCATGTTTTTTTTTCTTTGATTCTGTTGATAATGTGTATTACATTTATTGATAGGTGTATGTTAAACTGTCCCTGAATTCCTGGGACAAATCCCACTTGGTCATAGTATATACCTTCTCAATGACTTGCTGTATTGTTGGTTAGCATTTCATTGAGTAGTTTTGCATGCTCATTAGAGCTCTTGGTCTACCGTTTTCTCTTCTGGGTATGTCTTTCTCTAGTTTTGGCATCACGGTAATACTTACCTCCAAGACAGAGTTAGGAAGAATTGCTACTCTTTCAGTTTCACTGCAAAGTTTAAAGAATGTTAGCATTAAATCCTCTCTAAAGTTCTTGAAGAATTTAGCTGTGAATTCATCAGGACTAGGCCTTCTCTTTGCTAGTAAGTTTCTAATTATGCTTTCAATTTCTTTCACTGATACTGGGCTATCCAGAATTTTTTATACCATCTTGATTCAGATTTTTTAACTCCTGTTCATAGGAATCTGTCCATTTCTTCCTTTTTCCTTCCTAAGAAAGGTTTTCAAAGTATGTATTGATGACCTACTGAGTTTTTACAGGATCTATAATGATTTTACCCTTTTAATTATTTATTGCATGAATTTGACTTTTCTTTCCTCTGTTTGATAAAGTTGGTTGGGATTTTATCAAATTTATTTATTATCCCTTCATAGAACCAACACTTTTATTCATTAATTCTTAGAGTTGCTTTCATATTCTCTAACACTTTAATTTCTGCTCCGATATGTATAATTTCTTCCCTTCCTTGGGCTTTGGGCTTTACTTGCTCTACTTTTTATAACAGCTTAAGGTTCAGTGTTACTTGTTCTTCGGTTTTCCAGTCGTAAAAATTTACTGCTACAAATCTTCCTGAGGACTGCTTTTATTGCATCCCACACGTTCTTCCAAGTTGTGCTTTCATTTTTGTTTAATTGTACATATTGTTTAATTTCTCATTTAATTTCTTCTGTGACCCACTAGTTCTTCATGTGAGTGTTATATAATTTTCATAGGTATATGCAGCTTTTTGTAGTTTCCTTTGTAAATAGTTTCCAATATCATTGCACTATGGTCACAAAATAGGCATGGGATAATTTTGATTCCTTTCCACTTAATTAAGTATGTTCTATAGGCTTGTATATACTCTATTTTGTAGAACATCCTTGGTACACCTGAGAAGAATATGTATCCTGATGTCACTTGGCGCAACAATCTGTACAGGTCTACTAAGTCCATTTTGTCTCAAATTGGTTGTTTTGTTATTTCTTTGCTGATTTTTTTGTCTAGTTGATCTATCTCCTTGTGACAATGGGGTGTTAAGATCTTCTGTTATGTTGTGTTATTTCTTTGACTTTTCATGTCTCGTAATTTGCATTATGCATTTGGGTGCTCTCATGTTTGGTACATATATAATTTTTATCTCTTCTTTTGAAGCTTTTCCCTAATAAGTATGTAGTGACCTTATTTATCTCTTTTAATTATTCTTAGTTTGAAGTTCACATTTGTAAACAGAATATATATCCCTGCTTTTCTCTGGATGCTTGTTGCACATAGTATTGTTTCTCCTCTAACTTTCGTTCTATGAATTTTCTTTTGTTTCTTATACACAGCATATTGTTGGATTTCATTTCTTGATCCACTCTGTCATTCTGTTTCTTTTGATTTTTGATTTGATGCTATTTACATTAATCGCTGAACTGATAATGATTAGGTTATTAGTCATGTTCTTTTCCTACTGTTGGTTCCGTACTTTTCCCTTCTGTTGAATTGCTTACTTCACCTGGTGGTCTCTTTCTGTGCTTGTTCTTAAAATCATGGTCATTTTAATCTTTTTTTCTAGAATATTTTTCAGTACTCTTTTTAGGTTGATCTTGGTGGTTATTAATTTTGTCATTTTTTTTGCCATGGAAGTATCATTTTGTCCATTAATTTTGAGAATTTTTCTGTATATATCAATCTAGATTGGAAATTATTTTCTTTCAAGACTTGAAATACTTTAGTCAGTGAGAGTTTAAAAACAGGTTAATATGACAGCTACTATAATTTAAACATTCTATATTTAATAACCAAATGTCCTTTTTTACGAATTTTTATTTTATTTTATTTTTCTTGTTTCGGAACGTTTGTTTGTTTATTCACTCATATTTATGGCTGGCTCAGCCTGCCCTGAGGGCAAGGCTGGTGCAGCATGTGGTGCTGGGGATCAAACCACAGTCCCTGAAGCCGCCCAAGCTTTCCCAAGCAGACGCTGTAGAGCACTGAGCCATCCCGCTGGGCCCGTCCTTGTTTTTTGAGTTTCAAAAAAAAAAAAGAAAATAGGAAGTGACCAGAAAATGATAATTTAAGAGCTGTAAGATAATGCAAATAAAAACAGCATAAGGCTGATAGGTGTCTAAGAAAAAAGAGGAGTAAAAACAATTACCATAAATGAATATTTGCATAAATAATACCAGAAAATTTCTCAAGTACAAGAAAAAAATCTGACATACAGTTAATGAGGCATATAGAACTCCCATTAGCAAAAATAAATCTACCTTCAGATATGTAGTAATAAATATCCCCAAAATTCAGTGCAACAACTGACTATTAAAAAATGTTAGAAGGGCTGGGGAGACAGCTCCGAGGCACAAGTGCCTGCCTGGCAAGTGCAAGGTTGTGAGTTTGAACCCCAGTCCCGCAAAAAAAAAAAAAAAAAAAAATGTTAGAGAAAGAAAGAGAAAAATCACATATAAAGGACAGTACATCAGAATCATAGCAGATTTCTTCACAAAACTGGTGAGTCAAGGAGAGCTTGAACTAAAGTATTTCAAATCCTCAAAGAAAATAATTTCCAACCTAGATTGATATACACAGAAAAATTCTCAAAATTAATGGACAAAATTATACTTCCATGGCAAAAAATGACAAAATTAATAACCAACAAGATCAGCCTAATTCCAGTTGTTCCAAGTTCTGGTTCAGTTCTGCTACTCCTTTGCTAATTTTTGTGTGCTTGACCTATCTTTTTCAGATAAGGGGATGTTAAAGTCTCCTGTTAAGATTGTGGTACTGGATAGTAGATTTTTCATATCCATTAAAGTTTACCTTATATAACTTGCAGCTCCCATGTTGGGTGCATACATATTTATGAGTGTTACTTCTTTGTCTTGAATTTTTCCCCTAACCAGTATGTAGTGGCCTTCTTTATTTCATTTGATCAATCTTGATTTCAAATTTATACTGTCTGCAAACAGGATTGCTACCCCTGATTTTTTTTTTTTTTTTTTTGTGGTACTGGTGCATGTGGTATTGTTTTCAATCCTTTATCATTTAGGCTACAAGTTTCTTTACAATTTAAGTACATTTCTTGTATAGAGCATATTGTTGGATTTTGCTTCCTTATGCACTCTGCCAGTCTATTTCTTTTAATTGGAGAATTGAGTCCATTTACATTGATGGTTATAATTGAAATGTATTGACTTATGATTGACATGACTTTTACTTACTGCTGTTTACCCTTTTTTCTCCTGTGTTTAATTGAGCATCCTATTTGGTGGGATCTTCCTGTTCTCATTTCTTGAGTTTGAGTCATTTTGGTCCCTCTCTAAAATATTTTTTAGTATACTGTGCAGTATACTGTACTTTGATGTCATGAAATTCTTTAGTTGTTCCTTGTCATGGAAGTATTTCACTTCTTCCTCATAGTTGAAAGAGAGTTTTGCCAGGTATAGCAGTCTGAGCTGAAATTTGTTTTCATGGAGGACTTGAAGCACTCTGCTCCATACTCTTCTTGACTTCATGGTTTGTGAAGAGAAATCTGCTGTTCTTCTGATGGGTTTTCCTTTAAATGTGATCTCTTTCCTCTAGCAGCTTCTAATATATTATTCTTCTGCTGGATTACTAGAATCTTGACTATTATATGTCTGGGTATGTTTTTAGTCAGGTTGATGTAATTTGGAGTTCTATATGCTTCAGTTAAATGAGCGTCTGATTGTTTTCTCATATTTGGGTTGTTTTCTGCTATTACTTCTGCCCATATTCTTTTTATATCATTTGTGTCAACTCCTTCTTTCTCATTGTTCCTATTAATCTCATGTTGTTCATTTTTGCATCATCTTGCAGATGTTAAATTATTTTTTCCTGCCTCCTAGTTGTTTTTAAGAGATCCTTTCTTACTTTTCACAAGCTGTGCCATTGTCTTCAAGACCTGAGACTTTATCTTCTCTTTCACTCATACAGTTTTGTCAACTTGTGATTGAGATGTTATTTTCTTGTGTATCTCTTTGAAACTGTTTCATGCAATCCATTTCTTTCCTATATTGCTCAATCAGGGAATCCATCGTTTTTCTATTCTCCTCTAATTTTTATCAATGTCTTATTTAGTTATATTGAAGTCTCATAGTTATCCTTTCTTTCTCTAGTTCAGAGTTGATTTCTATTCTCCTCTCTACCTTTCCGTAGTTGTTCACCTACTTTAGATGCTACTAATTCAGAGATGTCTTTTTTAACTTCAAAGGTTTTTTTTTTTTCTGCTCTGGTTTCCTCTATATGTTTCTATAGTTATTTTTCTACTTCAGAGTCTATTAACTCATGCATTTCTTTTTTTACTTTAGATGTTATCTCTGATCTGAGTTGCTCTTTATGTTTCTGTACTCGTCTGTCTACATTAGATGCTACCAATTCAGAGATTTCCTCTGCATGATTCAAATTTTCTTCAATGTTAGTGTCTCCTATATTTGCTTTGTGTAGACTCAGGACCTGAGGTTGGATCTTGCTCCTTGTCTTTATCATTTTTATAGCAGTGACCTCTGCACTTTGATGAACTTATGTATTTAACACCTACAGAAATTTGAGTCTGGACCCACTAATCTTGTTCCTCTCCAGATGTGCCTTGCTGCAAGTTGGAGCTCAGGTGGATGGTACCACAAGGCCCCATGGGTCAGGACAGTGGTCATCAGTGTGGGGACAGTTTGTGGTCTTGTGGGGACAATGGGTGGAGTTGGTGTTCCTGCAGTTGTCCAGTCTGAGGATGAACTCGGGCTGACAGAGTGCGTACCTGGCTGTTGTGAGGCCAGTCAGGAAGGTTAAGCCCTTTTCGGTTAAATGTGAACTAAATCTCATTATAAATTATCTGTGATTCAAATAAAATATTAAAAATAAATTATTATTAGACTTAAAACAAACAAACAAAAAAGAACTGAGAAAAGGGCCAGCGAGATAGCTCAGCAGACTAAGCCTGCTTTAGCAAGTACATGGGACCAGGATTCGATCTTTGGCATCCAATGCTCTGCCAGCCCCAACCATGGGTGTGCTGAGGCAGCTGCTGAGTCTGGGTGTGGTTGCGCACACCTGTAATTCCACTGCTAGAGGGGCTGAAAGCAGGAGGACCACTATGAATCAGAGTTACATAGTGGGACTCTGTATCAAATACATAAAACGGAAAAAAAATTAAAAGAAAATCTGACCCCTCAAATTGAAAAACACAATTTTAAAAGAACGTATAAGATGAACATACATTTCTCAGATGAAGAAGTACAAGTGGTAAATAAACACATGGAAATGTTTAACGTTGCTGGTCATTTAAGAGATGCAAATTCAAACAACACTGACGTTCTACTTTGCTAACAAATACCGAGTGGCTTTGGAGAAAAAGGTACCCTTCTCATTGTTGGTGGGAGGGTAACCTGATTGAAATCAATGTTAAGATACCTTATGAAATGAGGATTGTACACCCCAATTGATTTGCCTATTTCCTTCTTAGTATCTTCTTGGAAAAAAAATTAGAAACATCAAATCACAGCACTATTTACATACCTGAGTTTATAGTAGCCTAATCTGTAACGGAAACAAGCCAACTACCTATCAACTGAGGAATAGACAAAAAACATATAGTGTTTTTAATACAATGGCATATCATTTGGCCATGGAAGAGGATAAATTTGAGACATTTCTAGGTAAATGGATGCACCTAAGACCATACTCTAAGTGAAATGCACATGTGTAAATATAACGATACTTCTCTGATGTGAGAAATTAAACTAGCAAATAAGAACCAAACTGTAAGGTAGAGACAATGAAATAGGAAGAAATTGTTCTAAAGGAAAGAAGGGCTGGGGAAGGAGGAAAAGGAAGGAAGTGAAGGAGGAAAAGATAAAGGGAGGAAGGGAAAAATGATAAGAGAAAGACACAATGGATATGAAGCACTGTAAATGCGGAGAGAAAGAGAGGCTCAAGGGAGGGAAGGGGGTTGGGAAAAAAAAAAAGACCAAATTCCCTGGCATGAATATGACCCCTATGTATATTGAAATTGTACCAATAATCTTTTTTATGTTGAAATTTATTGCTAGGGTATACATTCAATTCATACTAAACACATTTGTTTTGGGGAGTTTTAACATGTATAGAGCATCGTGATAATTTCCCACACCTTTATCTGTCTGCATCTCTCTACCTATCTAGCCTCCCTGTGTCCTGTGAATTCTTTCATCATTTCAGAAAAGCCTAACGTTTTATTTTCTGCATTTAAAATTCTACTGGGATAGTCCTATTTTAGGTTTCTCTTATAAGAGAAATCATGGCATATTTATCTTTCTGGGGCTTCTTTTCATTACTTAACATTATGGTTTCAAATTCCATCAATTTACCAGCAAATGAATTCTCTTTACTCATTTTTCTTTTGTATTTTCTTTTCTTGTTTTTGTTTTTTTTTTTAATCACTTTTAATAGGAAACTACAATGTGACAGTTTCAAAACACGTTAGTAGTGCATCCACAGCAATTGCTATAATGCATATTGTTATCCTCATTGTAGTTATGCAGGGCATAGGGTGTAGGCACGATAAATTCTCTAGTGGTTATTGATACAATAGATTTCTTCTCTTTGATCTAAGAGAAGGTAGTTGTACACATAGTCAGATGTTCCATAATTGCAGTGCGTTACTGGCGAAACCAGCAATGTATACCAACAATCTTGACGAAAAGTGGAACAACGGTATTTTTGCCACAATATTAATTGCTGTATGTAGTGGTTTAAAAAAACAGCTTGATGATAATCCAAATACCCATGAATATGTGAATAAATAACAAATTGAGTTTTTCCATAACAAAATAATATTGGTGCAAAGTGATGCGACTCACAGTGTGCGCTCCTCACACCAAGTCTATGAAGGCACGCATTGCATCACTTAACCTTTCTGTGGTGACGCCATTTAAAACTTGTTGTCTTAATTTTGCAGTGTACAATACCATAACATTTAAAAATTTTTCAAATTGGCACAAAAATGTACATACGTATGGCATACCATATAAGGATATATGCTCACATGCCTATCATCATGTAGTAAAAGGGTCCAAAATCTTCACTTCTAGCTATTTTCAAATCTGGTACCATACTGTTTTCTATAATCAACAGATTGTCCCAAAGAGCTTCTCTTACTGTGACATAGTACCTGTAGGACTGCCTGTCCTGTTTTCCTTCACTTACTTTCCCAAACCTCAGAAAACCCCTACTTACTCTCAATTCTGTGAGATCAAATTTTTTATATTCTATATATGAGTGAGATCATACAGTGTTTCTCTTTCTGCCTTTCTTCATCATTCTCTTTTTCGCTCTGTTTCTCTGTCTTTCTTTGTCCCTGTCTCTGTCTGTCTGTCTGTCTGTCTGTCTGTATACATATATTTTCTCTTTCTTATTTCATATAGTAGCATAATAATCTCTAGTTGCATCCATGTTGTTGCAATTTACAGAATTTCCTTCTTTGGAAGGCAGACTCCTGCTCCACTATGTAAACATCCTGCCCTCTCTTTAGCCATGTGTTAACGGACCCTTATGTTGATTTGATGCTTTGGCCACTGTGATTCAGTGAACAAATGACTGCAGGCATTTCTTATACATACGAATTTCAAATCATTTCAGTGAATATCGCAAAAGTAGGATGACTGTATCATATGGTAATTCTATTTTTATTCCTTTGAGGAACATCTTACTGTTTTACATAATGGCTCTACAAATTTACATTCCAAGCAACAGTGTAGGAAAGTCTTTTCTCCACCTCACTGGCAGCACTTTTGGCTTTCAACTTTTTGTTAGTAGGTATTCTGACAAGTGACACATGTTACCTCATTGTGGTTTTAATTTTAATTTTCCAAGTGATTATTTCTCAGATAGGAATTGTCTGATGGCCATTTCAGTCTCCTTCTGACAAAAGCCTACATAGTTCTTTTTTTTTAAAGAATGGATTATTTTCTTGATTTGCTCATACGTTTAAAAAGATTAATTTGTATCAAATGTACAGCTGGAAAGTATTCTGCCTCCACAAGTCAGTTGATTCTTTATATTATTGTCTATTTTG
>PVJA010043065.1:0-16964 GCA_004027025.1 Myocastor coypus | reverse complement strand
TGTAGCCCAGGCTGGTCTCGAACTTGCACTAATCCTCCTGCCTCAGCCTCCCGAGTGCTGGGATTACAGGCGTGAGCCACCACCCCCGGCTAACTTGAAAAGAAGCATTGAACAAAATTTTGGCCCTGTTCCCTGACTTCCTAACAGTGAGCACAACTGCGGCCACGTTCCCCCGAGGAATGTGAAGGCAGCCCTCTCCCCTGAATCATGGAACTAATTACAGTCTTGAAGAGAGATAATACTAATGTTAAAAAAAAAAAAAAAAAAAAAAAACTAGCATCATAAAAGTGGGCAAAATAAATAGCTGAGAAAAACCTGACTAATATAAATGATTTAGTCACCAAAGGAGATTTGATATACTGTCACTAGGTATCTCCCATGGATAATCTAATAATACTAAACACTTACCTTAAAATATTAAGCCCTTGAATATTCCTAAGCAAATGGTGTCTGCCAATAAAAATGTTATTTTAAAAACTACCTGTAACTAATTAAATTTAAAATAAAAATAATTATAAATGTAAACATTAGAATCTGAATAAAGAATAAAACACCCAATAACTAATAATCTAGGGCAACAAAACAATTAATTTAGAAATGTGAGGAAAAAGGCCTTTAGTACAGTGGATCGAAAATCCATGACTTTTCATAGAAAAACTTGAAAACAGTAAACAAGAGCATAAATTTCCTCCCAAATCTAAGAGACTGAAACAGTAAGTAAAACCTGAAAAGTAGCATAAGTATTGTGAAAGGGAAAGATACAGTCCAACAGGAAAGAACAACTGGAGTGGAGGAAAGGAGAAAAGAAGGAAAGAAGGGAAAAATATATGCACAAGATAGTTAAGATCATTGTACTACTAATTTCTATTTATTATTGAAAAGAACCATTAAAGCTTAATTTAAAACAAAATTTTTGACCAATTTTACATGCTTATATCTGTCAATCTGAACAAATACTTTGAAGATAACGATATGCAGTATTCTTACCATGGTTGATTTGCTATCATCTTGCTTTGAAATTCTGCATCATTTTTACTTTTGAAAAATTTTCATGTTTTAAAATAAAAATAAGCATTTAAAACTAAATAAATGATCGCCGGGTGTGGTGTTGCACGCCTGTAATCCCAGCACTCGGGAGGCTGAGGCAGGAGGATCAGTGCAAGCTCGAGACCAGCCTGGGCTACAAAAGTGAGCTCAAGGCCAGCCTGAACTGCATAGTGAGACCCTGTCTCAAAGACAAATAAATAAATAAATAAATAAATAAATAAATAAATAAAATAAATAAATAAATAAAATAAATAAAAATAGAAAAAAAGTGAAGTTTGAGTCTCTGCACAATGCAGAGTTTATTTATTTATATACTTATTTATTTAGGTGTTTTACTATGCAGTTCAGGTTAGCCCTGGACTCATAATGATCCTTCTGCCTCAGCCTCCCAGAATGCTGGGAATACACTCTGTGCCACCGTTCACGGTGCTGTTGAAAGCCACGGGCTCACACAGCATAACAGAAGTTTTAAAGAATCACACAAATGTAACCACAAGTGCCTTATAAATTAGAAGAAAAGATACTGAGCTCAGGAAGGGACAAAAGGAAGACATCCAAATTGATAATACATTCTGTGGGGAGCCGCTCAGATGGAGTCAAAGTTTGGGAAATGAAAGGATGCTTCCAAGACAGTCCCCAGGCCTCGACCCCCTCGAGGATGCAGGAATACCGCAGGGCATTATTATATAACCATGCAGCATTGGCCAAACTTGCTTGCACCAAAGAGGACAACTTGTAAGGGTGTAAACAGGTCTTAACATACAATAAGGATGCGGGCAGCTGGGGGGCTCTGCTCTGCCCCACGCCTCCCTCCGTTTCTGACGCCTTGCACACATGATTTCTTTTTTAAAGTTGAGAACCTCACCTGTGATAATCTTCTGTGTGCTCTGTGAGTCAGCTGACAAATAGAATTTGGGCAAAACTATTCCAATTCCAATGACAAATTTTTAAAGTGTCATATTGACCTGTATTCCAGAAAAGCAAAGCTTGTTTCCTCTTTAAGATCCAAGGGAGTGAAACATATTATTGTAATAAATACAAGTATTGCATATTTTCAAGAAATGGCAGCAGAGTTTTGGTCAATTTGAGTATCTATTCTTTCCAGTGCCAATGTGCAAAATGGACACTGACTGAAAGGGCAATTGAGGCTAGAATTCCAAAGAGAGAAGAGAGAAAAACATCGTTAACATTTGGACCCTTCTTCCCAAACGTCCTAATAGCTATGGAAGGTGAAATTGGTTCATTAATGATTAGTACAAGTTGTCTCCTTTTTGTTTTAATATATAGTCCCAGAGGTGGTTCTAGACAAAATACAGATGTATGATAATTTTTGGTATGTAGATAGCTAGATTGAAGTGTGGATTATAAAAATCTTCACTTTACTCAAAATATTTTTACATTTTAATTTTATGGTCAAAATATGGCAAATAATTTTAAGAATATTTTATAGAATAGTATTTTTTAAACATATGTCCATATTAAAGTTCAATATAAAATTTTAATATTGTAAGAAAATATGAAAAATGATAACATTTTCACTTTGTTTTACTTTGCTTGATAATACATATAAAAATTGAATTCATTCTGGGTTAGGTGATATTCTAATACTTCTAATTGTTTTGCTAATTATAATACATCAGCTAATGACCAATTTGTAACACCCACCTTAACTGAGTGAGCATGGCTCTGCGTGTACAAAGCCCAGCTGAGGACTGTTGTCAACATTAGAACAGGAAACCTGGAGGGGCAGTTGTTATGCTGTGGGTTCTTCCAGGGAAGCGTGCCACGTTGGCCTAGCTGAGGCAGTCTCCGCTGTTCTCATCCCACAGGCAGTCTGGGTCCTTGGCACCTCTGAGAATGGTGTGTCCCTTCGGGGGCGCTCTCATCTACTTTGAGCATCACTTCCTGGTTTCAGTGAGATCCCTCAGCCTGCAGGCTCAGATCCTTCACCCACTGGAAGGCTTTCTAGCTTTCCCCGCGGCACTGTGGGCCTTCCCAGGTCAGATTCTTGGCCGATAGTTGCGTGAGACACTGTTGTGGACTCTAGGCCACCAGATGATCTCCTGAGGGACACTGTCATAGGAGCCAGGCTCTCAAGTTCAGGAACAGATCTACCGCTCCCTTGAGAGTTTGACTCATAGGGTGAATATTGTAAAATAATCCTAGAAATTAATTGTCTGATGGTAAATCTATTCCGTTGCAAACACTGACGACAGCACTAATACAAAATGAGTAGAATTTATTTTTGAATTTTACTTACAAAACAACATGCTTTTGAATTTTATCTCTCTGAAACCATATTTGTTAGAGTAGGGATTTTATATGTCTGCTAGATTTAAGTTAATGATTAAGCAACGAAAGTGGGATCCTGAATTTTCTCCTCTTGCAAGGCCCACAGGAGCTGAGGAAAGGCTCTCTGACTTTTCTTAAGTTGTCCTTTTTCTTAGGCCCAGGTTCTTGGTGTCTTGAAGCTCAAAGGTGTAGAGAGGGCTAAGGCCCCATGCCCTGTGACAGTTCCTTCGCCTGCTCACCGGTGGCCTTGGGTAGACTTCAAAGGAAAATCACAGCGGTTTCCTTGTTTGTGAGAAGAATGTAACTTTGTGTGTTGTAGTCTTCAAGCTTTATTTACTCCGTAAATGTTTACGCATGGGTCAACCAAATTATAGCAAGGGTGATGTATATTCCAATTTTCTGGGCAGAGTTGTGGGTTACACTTATTTTGATTCCAGAACAGTTAATTGCAGAGTTCCCATCCTTTCTTACAGATGTTCAGTTTGAATGATTAGATATCCATCCCACTTAAATAAAAGCCATTATGTCCTAAAGGGCAACATTAGTGATTTCATTCTAGATGATGTTTCCAGTAACTGTTTACCTGGTATGAACACATCCATGAACACTGTAATGACTTGCCTACAGTTACACTCTTCATATTTCGATGTATGGTAAAGTTTTTATTGATACCATTACTGAGGGGCCAGCACCTTGCCTGCTCTTCTATTTATGTGCTAGTCAATAAACATATCCAGAGATGGTGTATCCTGTGTCCTGAGTCTCTAAACAAGGGTAAGAATACTGTGAATGACCTGACCATTATGAATGATGATCCACTTTAGATACTGCAGTGCACAGACACAGAAGTATTTGGATTACCCTGTCTACGACATGAGTTTCTTCTTCAGTGGACTAATTTTCTATTTAAATTGCAAAATCTTGAGGCAATCTCCCCTGGAAGACAGAAGTCAAGCAGAGCAAAAGGCAGGAGTGATTTTCCCTCTGAGGTGACAACTTTTTTCTTTTGAAGCTAGACAAGGCCTCAAACACTGGGCATAACCCATGATAAGAGAAGAAATTTGTATTTCTCGGTGACATGTTTGGATTCTCATGGAGGAATTGTTTTTCAACGTGAACTACCATGTTTCAATAACAAACTCACAACTGCCCTTCAGAATTACGGGAAAGAGCCCCAGCTGAAATTACAGACCTAGCTAAGTCCTGCCAGATTTCTGGCTCAAGTGTCAATGACCAAAACACATTTTTCACATGTAATTGTCATTTCATTGTTTCTAAAAGTGAAAGCATTCCCAGTCTAGAACCTCTTTTGTTTTTTTTTTTTTCTGCTTTTACTTTTCTAGAAATCTTGCAATAGAGATCTCTTTCCAAAATGTACTACTTAATTAAGATACCTTAGCTACTTTTCTGGATGCAATATATTTACTACTTGTAATGTTAAAAATACATATCCTAGGCTTAAACCATTTTCTTTTTTGGGGGGAATACAAACTATTTTATATTTCTCAACTGAATGTCTTCATCATCATAAATCTCAAGCAGTTTATTGCATGAAAAAATATTTTGTTACTATTCTATTGTCATTCACCTTTTATTTAACAAATTTGGTGTGGTCGACAAAGGTATTGTATCAGTGGAGTCCTTATAGTATAGTCCATAAAAAGGAATCTTTCCAGCCTACATATGTCTAATACAATATATAGAGATTTAAGGAATAGATATTTCAGCATTCATATTGTGTTTTAAGTCTAGAGTATTTAATCCACTGTGATGTTAATATTTATTTCATACTTCATTTTCATCTCTTAAGGTATATCTACCTCAAATGTTTACTTCTATTGAGATTGAAATAATCACTTAAAATCATGTAATCTTTGTATCTTTTTCATAATGATAATATGTTTAGTAACTCACTTCGGATATTGGTAATTCTTTGCCAATGTTGATTCTTCATGTTTTCAAATTCATTTGAGATTCTATGCCACGATTTATGTTTCCTACCGTGTAGTCATGGAAAAGTCTGTGTATATTAATGTCGTGATCATAAAGAATGTTTCAGGTGCCAGCAGCTAGGACAAGTCTCTGTCTATTTGTCAATGCAGAACATTTCTTAAGAGCAAACGTTCCTCGTACCTTGATATACCCAGTTTCCCAGGAAAAACGCTTCTATTTTTGAATCAGGCTTACCTATTTAGCTTCTTGCTTCCAAATAAATGTGCTTCTTATTTTCTCCCCATATAAGAATGTTTATACAGTACTTCTTTTTTTTTTTTTTTTTTTTAATGAGCAGAACATATTTATTGAGAGAAAGAAAGCTCCTGTCCAAGAGAGGGACAGGAGGAGCGTCCCTAGTGGGTATGCCCTGTACAGTACTTCTATGTTTATGATAAATTATATATATTTATGAGTAATAGGTGGCTATAAATTCCATCCTTGCACTGCCCTTTTCAGATTTCAGTTTCAAAGATTCATGCGACTCCAAAACTGAGGTCGGGATTATTTATGCCTCCTTCCGCCTGTGTGTTATTAAGGTTTCTTTCCTAGAATATTGGGGAACATCGTCGCTGCTCCCCCACATCCTACACGCAGCCATTCTCCATGCATCTCTTGTATGTCTGCCCTATTTTCAGGCAGAAGAACTGATGGAATTTTGGTTTTCAGTGTCTTTTTTAGGATATCTCCATAGCAAACAGCCTAGAATGACTGACGTCTTGCATGGGTCTGGAATAGAAACAAGTGTTTTGCTCTCAGCATAATAAAGATGTTTAGAGGCCTTACACGATCATTCTGAGTGGGTTTGTTAGCAATTATTTTAAAATACTAGGCCTTTTCTTACCCATCTGGGTGCACAGTACCTCCCAGGGCCATTCCTCACGCCCACCCACAAAATTTTGGGGGAAAGTGACTAATGTATACATGGAGCTCATTTTTCTGGTTGTGTAATGAAAAAATTAAAACCTTATTCTCTAAACAAAGAATTTAGAGTCCTCTACCAAAGTAAACAAAACTGTGTCAGGCTATATGGTTAGTTTCAAGTCTGGACAAAATAGTCTACTTCGTAGAAGCCAGATGAAGCGCTGATGTCTCTAGAAAAGGAAAATATGCTTCAGGTTTTCTTGATCTTTAACACCAAAAAGGATAAATATTTAGTAATTAAAGGAATATTTTTAGACAACAAATCAATATAAAGAAATCAAGTAGAAATAATAAAACATCCTCCATGAAAGAAAGCATAATTGGTGTATTTTAAGTAAAACCAAATAATAAATTGTCATACTGAGGAAAATCGTTCATAATCATCGAGACATCTGTATTCTAACCTTCAATTTCTACCCATTTTCTGTGCTGCTTCTTGAGTTACACAATGATAATTATAACAACGAAGGAATGGTATACTTTCACAACACTATTTGGAAAGTTTAAGTAGCACCCATAGTGATTTACATAGAGTTTTTTACAGAATTGTGATTCAGATACATAAACTTGTTCATATCACAATTTATAATTCAGTGAATTTTAAGATACGACCACATCCATTGGCTCAGTTACTTTTCTCTTACTGCTGGGATCCAATAACAGACACCCAAAAATGAAGGAAGGAAAGGTTTATTTCGCTCAGAGTTGGTGGAGGGTTTTGTCCATCATCAGCTGGCTCCAAAGCACAGTGGCATGTGGCCAAGGGCAACCATTCATGGTAGCAGAAAACAGCAAAACAGTAAGTGTGAGTGCGAGGAGCAGCAGTAACGGCTGCGACAGGGAGCAGGTCTGTCTGTCTGTCTGTCTCTCTGACATTGATTCCGGCTATCTGCCCCAGGCTGGGTGCAGCAATAGTGATCTCAGTACGGCTCATGAATTAACTTCAAAGTACACAAGACAGCCCTGTGACTACATGAGGGTTTGGGGGTACAACTAGAAGTAAAGCGTAACACCCATGGGTGGCTCAAGACCAAGATCAATAGCTACACTTATCAACATTTGTGCATGCAGCCTTGACTCCCTATCCAGTTATCACTACTTCAAGGGCAATCATTATTCTGCCCTGCATCAGCATACGGTACTGCTGCCCATTGTGTATTTTACACACATTGAATCCAACAGTAGGTACACGTATATGTGCAATATTATATTCTTGAGTAATGTCAATGACATTTCATTATGATTATGATTATTGTGTTTTTAGGGAAAGGTACACAGGGTATTCGGGGTTGCACTACTACATCAGACCTGTAGTGATCCGCCTGCTTACAGCCTCCCAAGTGCTGGGATTGCAGACGTGCGCCACTATGCCCAGTCTCCATTGCAGGCTCAGTGTGCCGCAGGGTTGGGGCTGGCAGGGCAAGCCCAAGGATCAAACCCCTGGCCTCTTTGCCTGCTTGCAGGTGCTTTAATCTGCACAGCTATTTGGCTGGCCCAATGTTAATAAGTTTTCATTCCTACACAGTTGCAGTCATGCTCAAAGATATACAGTATTCTTATGTGAATGTGCAATTGTTTATATATGCTTTTCTTTTTCCAGTCCTTGGGATTGAACTCAGGACCCTGTGCTTTGCCATACAAGCACTTATTCTACTGAACTATCTCCCCAGTCCCATCTGCTTTACTTTTGTTTCAGTGGATATGGTTTTACATTTCAGCCTATTCAAATACTGTTGATACAAATATTCTTGGACAGATCAATTAGTAAACTGTTGAACTTCACTTTGTTAGTTATAAACCAGAAGAGAAAGATGGTAGCTTCTGGGAAATGTCTGTGTATCTACATAGTTGAAAAGCTATTGACAAAGAATTCAGCTTACTTGGTTCTCCCTGTGTTCTGACTTCTACCTAGGGGCCTTCCCAAAGGCTCGCACTCTCCCTAGTGGCGCCCTTGGAGGCGCGGCTGGACTTTGCTACGTGATACTGGATTAGTTCACTGTCTGGTTTAATATGGCTTTGGGTGTGGAGAACGGAGAAGCCCACACTAGATGTGAGTGGCACCACCCAGTACGTGTGTTGACTGAACAGAATAAAATGGAAAGGAGACCAGCCCGCTCTCTGTCTGTGGGTTGCCTCACCATGCTCTGCTTCTCTGCCACAGCCACAGGGCAGTGCCACCCCGCCTGGGAGCCAGGCAACCATGGGCTGCGACTGTCGCAAAAGGAGCTACATAACATTTCCTCTTTAACATTGCGGATCCTGGGAACGTTGTCTGCAGCAATGAGAAAACAACGGAGGCACATTATAACATCTAGGAGTTATCGTGAGAATTCTGCAGAATTATACTGTAAACCACGCTAGCATGGAATGCTGAGCTCAGTAGCCCTACCGTAGGGGCAACATTTGCTGTCTTCTTCTTTTTGCTTTTGTCTATCCACAAAGGACATTAATTAATACATTTTGGATATAATTCATATCCGTGGTGATTAGTGAAATAAAATACCTTTTTTCAAGGTTTTACTGAATATTTTATCTTCTTTTGGCATGTAGTATTTCATTTGACATCTTACCCTTTTGCTGTGAGATTTATTGGTTTTGTATTTGTGCCTTAACCATGGCCTTTGACATTATAAATATAAATAATTTTGCAAATACTCTTTTAATCTGTGCCTTGTACTGAGTAACTGTAATATCAGTATCAGAATACAACTTTTAAATTGCTTTGTATCTTTTCATGTCTATTATATAAAATGTTTTTGCATCTTTAAAGTTTTCATCCACCCCATTTTGCAATGGTATTTGCATCTGAAGTGTTTTATAGCTCTAATATTTAGGTGTTAAACATATAAATTTATTTCTATAAATGACATGGACAGACCAAGATTCATTTTACATGAATACTCAGTGATGTAGATACATTATTGTTTGTATTTCTTTATTTTCCTTTACCTATTATTACCTTCGTTGAAAATTAAGATAAATCATATTAATCTTCCACACTAGCCCCACTGCCAGGGCATGCTGAGACGGCAATTGAGATCGGGTGTGGTGGCGCATGCCTGTAATCCCAGCTCTTGGGAGGCGATAACCAGGTGAATCACCATGAGTCTGATCTACTAGTAAGACCTGAACAGCCTGTAGACCCTTCCCTTAAAACAATAAAAAAATAAGAATTATTATTTTTTTTATGGACTCAATTCTATTCCTGGCTTAGAGAAACTAAACTCAAACTAATATCTGCTATGTTGTATTGCAGTGTGTTCTTTGTAATAACTTTTGTTACCAGAGTCTGATTTTTTTGTTGTTGTGTTGCTCATATAGTATGTTTTGGATAGTTATGATCCTTTAAATGTCCAAGTACTTAGAATTAAGTTATAATATATTTCCTGCACTCATAGAATTTTAATGAAAATTGAGAAAATTCTCATCTGTTAAGAAAATTATTGCACTAAATTATTCAATTCATAAAATTGTCCAATGCATTTTTTAATGTTTCAAGAAGTTTAGTGGTTTCTGAGATGTTTTCATTTCTATTTGGTAATTTTTTTAGAAGCTAGATTTCCTTCCTTCTTTCCCTCCTTCTTTTATTCCTACCCTTCCTTTCTTCCTTCCTTTCCTTCCTTTCTTTCCTTTCCTTCCTTCCTTCCTTTCTTCCTTCCTTCCTTCCCTCCTTCCTCCCTTCTTTCCTTTCTTTGTTCATGTGCTGAGGAATCAAGCCTAGTTCACTGCAAATTCAAAGTAAGTTCTCTAAATGTAGTGTTATGTGATGTAATGCATTAAAGATTACAGACTTTTGGGGCTGAGGAGATAGCTCTGTGGCACAAGTGCCTGCCTGGCAAGTGCGAAGTTGTGAGTTCAAACCCTATTCCCCCCCCAAAAAAAAAATTACAGACCTTTTTCCCATGGGACTGTACAATGAAAATATAGCATAATAAGCATTCTTTTTTCATATGATAGTTTACATTTCTGTAATAAATAGTCTTCAAAATGTGTTGTAGATAAAATAAATTAATGGCTCCACCTTATTAGACAAAGGTAACCTTTCCTGCTAAATGAAGTGGACTGGCATTCTCAACATGGTTACTCAAAATTTAGGATAATTGAGACCTTTCCATCCTCTGCTCATACTGCCAAGTCTGCCTTAGTTGCTTCTGCCACCTTGCCTTGCCCAAGGTAGGAAGATTATGGAAGTCGAGCTTTGATGGGCCAGGCATGCTCACATCACTTCTGCTCAGATCTAATTTCAGAGATTTAACTCACATTGTTATGCAATTATAAAAATGTCTGTGAGGTCCGCCAAATAACTCAGCAGATTAAAGTGCCTTCAAGCAGGGGCAGGGGCTAGGGGTTTGATCCCTGGAACTGTTGTACCCACCCTGCCCCAGGGGCACGCTGAGAGACAATTGAGACTGGGATTGGTGGCACATGCCTGTAATCCCAGCTCTTGGGAGGCTGTAAACAGGTGGATCACCACAAGTCTGAGCTAGAAGTGAGACCCTGAACATGCTGTAGACCCTCCCCCCCCCCCAAAAAAAAAAAAAAAAAGAAAATCCCTTGTTGAAGCCAGAGAAACAGCTCAGCAGAGTAAGTGCTTCCCTGGGAAAGTGCTATGGCCTGAGTTCAAAACCCGGCCCTGCAAAAAAATGAAAATAAAAATGTCTGCAAAAGTTCCTCTATTATGTTCTCAAGAAAAATGCAAACATATGCTCTTCCAAGGAGCTACAATATAGATGGATGTGTATAGAGTCATAGACCTATAGATATTTATGTTGCCTAATAATTTCACTAGGTCACTAGGTACAGCCACGTGAGCTATATTTTTGATAACTGAATGATAAAGCATATATTTAAGTCTATTAATTACCAAAGGTGAGGACAAGATTTAAGTCAATCAGAGCAACAAGAATTCAGCAAAATGCATGCAATAAATTTGGTTGACAAAGGTGCTGTAAAGGTGACATCCCTAGCACTGAGGGATGTGCTGCTCAGGTTTGGTGACAGGAAAACAAGCAGCAATAAGGTTGGAAGACACAGCTAAAGAACTGGCACTTCAAGTCTCAGCTGACTTTGCTTTAAGAACGTGGAAATCTCCCCAAATTCCTCTTTAATTGGCGGGGAAAGAATCTACTTATTTCTATTATTACTGAAATGTCAGAGAGTGAATAGCTATCTAGGCATTGACTGGTTTTCTAGAACGGCATCTCTCAATATTCAAGCCAATATATCCTTTATACAATACACAATGTTCAACTTTAAAATCACTATAATTAAGACATAATGGGTATGTATTATCTGATAATTTTATAATATTTGATTTATACTGTCATAAGAGAAATAAGAATTTATTCAAATATGCTTGATTAAATGTGATAGCATTCCAGTGATATTTACTGTTCGGAGAAAATACAATGTGTAAGGTAATAATTTTATGAGTAACAAGCATCTAATGAAGACTGTAACTTGATGATTGAATTTAGGACATTGCACTTGCCAGGCGGGTGCTTATTCTATATCCCCGGCCATAAAGAATATATTGTAAGTGAAAATATTCTATTGAAGAGATGTCAGGGTAAATAGAAGTCCATTCTCCATAAAATACAATAGATGTTTTAATTTTTATTTAGGATTTTACAGGTTGAAAGTAATGAGGAAGTTTTGAAGAACATTTCATTGATAAAGAAATTTTCAAAATGGAATGTTTTTGTGTGTGTTATGGCTGGCTCAGCCTTCCCTGGAGGTGGGGCTGGCGCAGCATGTGGTGCCAGGGATGGAACCATGGTCCCTGTAGTTGCTTAAACTGGCCTAAGCAGGAATTTTAGACTGCTGAGCTATCTTGCTGGCCCCTCAAAGTGAAATTGTTTAAGGTTAATTTTTAATCTATTAAGGCAAAATCTGGTATATATGACAAAACGAAAGAATATTAAAGGTATGCTTCTACTTGATTTCAGTATTCACATAAATAGGTAAAAATCAATTAATTGTGAATGTCAATTGGAAAAAAAAAAGGTTACTGGACTCATATTAGTTGGTTTCCAACAGTGGTTCCACCTCTTAGAAAATCAACAATATTTAAATAATTCAAGCTCTGATTTTTCAACTGTTTGTCAATAGAAAAGTTTATTTCCCTTATTTTAAGTAGCTATGATTACTACAAAACAAAGCAAAACAAAATGCAGTGTTCTCATAATAAATGAATATTCATGCTTCTGAATGCTATTTCTCATTTTTTATATTATTTTAAGATCATTAATAATATTTGACAGACTTCATTTTAATTCATTTGTAATTGTAATAATTCAATATTTATGTTTGCTCTTCCTTAAATGATCAGAATGGTTCAAAACTATATGGTGACTTTCTTAAATCATTCCATATATGGACAGATTTTAGAGAAAATTATTTTATGTATGTATGTATGCATGTATGTATGTATGTATGTTTGTATGTATTTATTTTTTATTTTTGACAAGCTGGGGTTTGAACTCAGGCCCTTGCTTTTGCCAGGCAAGCGCTTATTCTACTGAGCTATCTCCCCAGCTCTGAATTTTAGAGGAAATTACGGGCCCCTG
This sequence comes from Myocastor coypus, assembly GCA_004027025.1. NCBI lineage: Eukaryota > Metazoa > Chordata > Mammalia > Rodentia > Myocastoridae > Myocastor > Myocastor coypus. The sequence goes on along the minus strand of PVJA010043065.1, from coordinate 4,140 downwards.
CAAGACACCAGTCCATGACGCATGCGATGCCTACGTACTGCGCTTGACCTCACCAGCTCTCCGTGTCGTGCGTCAGGTCTCAGATTCTCTTGGAATTACTAAGGACATGTGGGAATTTGTAAAGGTTGTGAAGTCCTCTGTTGGAGGAGAAAAAAAATTAATCGGCGTGAAACTTGACGTTTTCAGTCCTGTGCAGTGCTTCCCCTAGTCCCTTATTTCCCTCCCTGCAGGCATTTTGGTTAACCATTTCATTCCCACCACATGTGGACACAGCATAGGTTCTTATGAGAAAGAACCTACAAGTCCGTGCTATCGGCTGTAATTAACTCAGAGTAAAGCCTATGGACAAAGGGAAATACATAATTCCAACACATTAGTATTTTAAATAGGGTTCCAATACTTACAGATCAGTGTGTAATTGGAAACCGCTTCGAAGTAAATTTCCACAAGTGGGCATATGCTAAATTATCCACAAAACCACCAGATGGTTAAAGATGTTTCAATTTGATTTTCCAGAATATCAAGTGTAAAACTGCAAATGGCACAGTCAGATTTAGGAAAAAAAAAAAAAAAAAAAGGATGCTCAGGGCTTCTCAAGGAATGCTTCGTCAGCTTTACAGTACCTTGGAATCCATCTTACTCACCTGGATGGACTTCATGTGAAAAAATGCTAATGGGAATTGTAAATAGTTCACAAGTATAAGGTTAATTTCCGAATCACTCGTTCCACTAACAACATTTAGAATTGAGCTACCTTTTCCAAAGGCCTGACTGGAAACGCTGTGTATTCGGTTGTCAGGAGACAGGTGCTTTAAATTACTCCCGTTCTGCCATTCGGAAGATGAGCAAAAGAGGTGAGGACCATCATGGCGGCCTCTAAAACAAGACGTACAGTCGGGTCTTGTTGTCAGGAGACAGATCAATACGAATCTGCCCATCTGGAGTGAACGCAATATTTCCAAATAAATGAAATCAATTCCAAGCAGCCAATTCAGTCCCATTCAGTTCCTATACCTTTTCATGTAGCTCCATATCAAACACCAGTGTAGTGGGTACAAGAGATCCTGGCTCTTCCACAGAGAATTCACTTTTCTGGATGGTTTAGGAAGACATGGTTTTACCTGTTTTTGGTGTACTAGATTTTTCTGGCACATTCACTAGTTCCATGCTAGTCATGAGGGGCCAGTTTAGTGACTTACTGCTCCTGGCCCGTAAGCCATGAACTGCATGCAAAACAAAACAAAACAAAACAAGACAAAATAAACAAACAAACAAACAAAAAAACACACAGTACATAAAAGTGCAGCACTCACAGCTTGTGCGTTATACTAAAGTGTCCAGTGAGCTGTCTGTTCTTCACCTTGAGGGTCACCTGTCCATCCTACACGGTGTACTACTCAATAAAACTTGTTCTTGAGAACATCGTCCTTCGCATGGATTCTATGCAGATGATTCTTTCTCTGACTGGCTGACACCTCAGTTCTTTCTCCCCGACTTTTGTGCCCTTTATTTTAACAATAGCTTGGCTAATCTTAGCTGGGACATTAAAACTTCCTTTTCATTTTGGTTTGATTTCTACTAAGTTGGCATTTTTAAAAGAATAATTTTCTTAGCATATAACCAGGACAGCACTGGCAAAGCTAACTATATCTGCTCCCATCTTGTTATTACTCAATGCTTCCAGAGAAGTACAAAGATGGTTTTCATTAGTAGACAACCATAGATCTAGCAAACACATCAGTGGTGTTTCTATTCTTTGTGTTTCTGACAATATAATGCTTAGATTTGGGACTTTAATACTGCAGAAAGAGGGCAACGCATTAGAAGGACATCATAAAATGACTGCAGAAAGTCCTTCATTCATATATATATATATTTTTTTCTTTCTTTCTTTTCTTTTCTTTTTTTAAATTTAGAATGTGGGATGTGGGGCTGGGGAGCTAGTGACAAGTCACAAGTGCCTGCCTAGCAAGTGCAAGGTCATGAGTTCGAACCTCGGTCCTGAAAAAAAAAAAAAAAAGGTAAGGAATTTAGAATGCATGAAGGTGTCATGTAAGAGTATCATTGTGTGTGCCCCTGTTTCTAGAAGTCTAGAAACAGCAATGCTCTGGACTTCTAAATGGAGAGAAATATCTGCCAGAATTCGTCATAATAGAATTTTTCTATTGCTCTAAATATGACCTTCATGATGACAAAAATGGGTTGTTCTAAAGCAGCTTTTACTGATACTGGTTTTCTTTTTTCCTCCCATTCTCTGGATTGGGTTAATTTATTATCTTTTTGGTACAAAATTTAGCACGATTCAGCAAAATGTTCAATCAATATTCTCTGAGGGTTAAGAAATAAATGAGTGAATATGGTTTACAACGACATGAAATAAGTGGAACTGTATAAAATGAGAGCAACATACAGACAGCTTGAGACACACGCACACGCAGGCGCGCATGCACACACGCACACACAGCGTATTACAACCGTGTTGTGTATAAAGTGAGTTCCCTAGCCAGGCATGGTGGCTCACACCTGTAATTCCAGCACTTGGGAGGCTGAGGCAGGAGGATCAGTGAGAGTTCGAGACCAACCTGGGCTACAAAAGTGAGTCAAGGCCAGCCTGAGCTGCATAGCGAGACCCTATCTCAAAAAGACAAAAACAAAAACAAAAAAAAGTGAGTTTCCCTTTAACTTCAACTTGCCGCCAGTACAAATCCTTTGCAGAAATCACAGATTACTTAGTGTCTCTGGCATTTTCTTCCTTCTCTTTTTTGACTACTTTGCACAGTATTGATTGGCTTCTGCCCCAGCCTCTGGTATTCTAGAATACCAGAAGTGTTCTCCATTAGAAAGGCCACTGCAGTTTATTGACAGGATTTTAGTCTTCAGTCCCTGAAAAATTTCAATCCCTGCCTGCTCGGGCAGAGCACTTCCATTAGCACATTATGGGAGCGTACACCAGCAGTTCAGACGCTGCGCGCTGCTAACGCGTGGTGCCCTCTGCTGAGGGAGATCTCGGCCTTCATGGCTCTTCTCCTGGACCTTTCCTTCCCTCTGTCTTCCTGCTTTGCCCTCTCTGAAATGTGCCAAATTGTTGAGTAATTTTAACTCCTTCTGTGGAATGACAGATATACTTTCTGGATGGGCAGGAACCCACTAGAAACAAAGTAAATCAAAAGGAAAGAAACATAAAAAACATGAACTGCTGCTGAGATAGTTTATGTGTTTCACTCTTTATAGGAACACTTGAACTATGTGTTTAATTAGTTCCATAGATAAATACCTAAGCCTAGGTAGTTTATATACAATTTCTTTTCTTTTTTTGGATTAAAATACAATATTTTATTTTTTTTCACCTAAAAAACAACCCAGAATTAAGATACACATAAGCTTCTCAGATTTATCCTAATAAAGTTTTGAATATTTATACAAGTTTTTATACAATTTCTGATGCATAGGAATAATCCTGTGCCTGCATAAAAATGCTACCTGTTTATTCATTCCTGTCGCACGTTTTACTGCAGTTATGCTGAGCTGCAAGGACCGAGGGTTGGCGCAGCAAGTGTGCCGCTATCTGAAGCCTTTGCTGTGGGTTTCCGGCCTCCTCTCAGGTCCTAGAATCGGCAGCAGTCACGAAAGACCTTTGCGGAAGAAAGAGCATTGGATCTAGGAACGGCATCACAACGCCTGCGACTGGCTCCGGGATCGGAACCTCTCGCAGTCATGGCTTTGCTTCCGCCTTCAATGTGTTCATCTTTTCTCTAGGAAGGAACTGAGGGTGTCGAGAACGCAGCTTTGCATCCGCTGACTTTTCCTCAAGCGTCTACTTAAGCCAGAGGCACAGTCCCACAGACCTCTCCTATTTCGAAACAAGTTGTTTCAAGCGGACTTGTGCATTCTGTTTGATAATGTATCACATATCGCTGCTTGTCTTTAGTGTTACGTTTTTCCCCAACTTCCAACTACTCAGAAAGTAACTGATCTCTCCAGGTGGCATGAGAATTTTCCCATCCAATGTTGTCTTTGCTCTAATAAAAGGATGGAAAATAAATCATTGCTAGAAACTATTATATGACCTTGTGGGCATCAATGTATGTATGTATATATATATATATATGTATATATATATATATGTATATATATATATAT
>PVJA010043064.1:0-16978 GCA_004027025.1 Myocastor coypus | reverse complement strand
TCCTCCTCCTCCTTCTTCTTCTTCTTTTGTGCAGTACTAGGGATTGAACTCAGGACCCTGTGCTTACCAGGAAATGTCCGTATTCTACTGAGCTATCTTCCAGTCCTACATTACATAATCTTAATTCTTTTTTTCTTTTAACTCCTTTCTCTATCACCCTTTCCCTCTTCCTTCATTTTCTTGATGCCTTCCTGGTTGAATAAAACCTATCTCTCTACCTTCTATGTTCTACATTTTACTTTGCTTTTTATTTGTCTTTTGGGATTCTCAAATAAGAGAAACCACATGACACTTGAAGTTGTGTGTCTGAGCAACTACACTCACCTTTGCAGCCTCACAGTACATTTATTTTCCTGGAGATTACTCAAGTTTATTCCTTCTTTGCAGCAGAGTAAAGCACACTCCACTGTGTGTATTATAGTTTCTTTGTTCATCTGCTAGTGGACATGTAGGTCACTTTCAAAACGTAGCTATTACAAGTTGTGTGGATACAATCATGGGTATGACTGTAACCTGAGGGCCGTAACTCTTTAGGGAAAATACCTGGAAGGGAAATAGCTGAGCGAGATGGAATTTCGAGTTTCAGCTTTTTGAGGAATCTCCTGCTTTCCATAGTGTTTGTGCTAGTTTACATTCCCAACCATGTAGAAAGGTTCCCTCTTCCCTGCAGCCTTGCCAGGATTTGTTATTATTTGATTTCTTGATGATAGCCATTCTTTCTGAATGATTTGGAATCTCAGTGTTGTTTTAATTCACCTTTCTCTGAAGGCCAGCTATGTTCAGCGTTTTCCTTGTGTGCTGAGAGGCCATTTGTACTTCTTTTGGGAAATGTCTGTTCTTTTCAGTTGCCCATCTTTTGACTGGGTCTTTTGAGGGGCCTACTTTTTATGAGTTTACTCTATATCTGTTCCACTTGTTAGTTCTCTCGCTAAGAAATAACTGACAAAGCAAATGTTTTCCATTCTTTCTCTCTGTCAGAGGTTGTCCCTTTGCTCTGTAGGTTATCTTCTTTGTCATACAGATGCTTTTTTTTAATCTGATATGATTCCATTTGTCTATTTTTGGTACAATTTCTTGTGCTACTGGGGTTTGTTCAGAAAGTCTGCCTGTTCACGTGTCCTCAGGAGTTTTACCTGTTGTACCTTCCAGCTGATTAATTATTTTTGCTATAAAATTCAGATCTTTGCTCCCCTTTGATTTTAATTAATTGATTAATTAATTTGATACAGGGTTTTGCTACATAGATTGAACTCGCAGTGATTCTCCTGTTTTCAGCCTCCTCAACACTAGGATTACTGGCGTGCACCAACATGCCTGGTCTTAGTGGCAGGCTCAGCCACCCCCTGGGGACAGGGAAGTCTGCAGGGTTTTTGTTTTGTTTTGTTTTGGTACTGTAGGAAGGGTCTCCAGGATGTTCAGGGTCTCACTACTAGATCAGATTCCTAGTGATCTGGCTGTTTACAGCCTCCCAAGAGCTGGGATTACAGGCTTGTGCCACCACGCCCAGTCTCAATTGGCATCTCAGCACACCCCAGGGGCGGGGCTGCCATGGCATACCCAGTGATTGAACCCCCGGCCCCTGCACCTGCCTGTAGGCGCTTTGTTCCACTGAGCTATTTGGCTGGCCCCAGTAGCTTTTCCAAATGAGAGCACTTCCTCCTTTCCCTCTATATTCTGCACACACTCAGGGCCTATCTGCCTTTAGCATGTGCACCAGCGATGCACAGGCATACCCCAAACCATGCTTACTAATTTGCTAGGCGGCTCCTACTCTTGATATATCACATCTGTCCTGAATAGCATGGGGTAGCTTAAAAATATGAGTAAGACAGTTTTTGGCCTCGAGGAATTTGGGGATCCATTGGAAGATAGGAAAACGTCACACATACTGTATAGCTGCACACTAGATATTGATAGGTTCTGGCCCAAGTATAAATTGCTGAATTATTATGGTGGTCATCTCACATGGCTGAAGCCCAGAAACAACTGATCCTCCCAGTGACCACTTCCTCCTTTTGCCCCACCCCAGTGTCCCACACACAAGAGAGCCCCAGATCTGCTCCTTAGGTGAACCTAAACCTGCCCCTCAAGCTCGGCCCCTGGCAAAAGTCCATAAAGTCTCAGCCTCCCATTGACTCAGATTACCCAGTCTCCCTGCCATGGATCCTGTCCTTGTCTTCAGAGTTAATAAAGGTCCCCCACCACCCCCTTGCTTCTTTTATTTCTGCTTCTCTGCTGTGCTGTTGAAAAACCTAACAGATATCAATATTTCTTTGAGGAGATTTAACTTTAACTTTCTCAAGGCAGGTGACATGGCACATAAAACAGGTGGAGAGATGTTTTCTATGCTAGGTAGTAGCATCTTTCCTGGACAATTATAACCTCATGGAGGTGATTTTCTAGGTAAAGGATTTTCTGATGATAGGATAGATAGTAAGATAAATGTGTTTTCTGTGAAGTTGCTTGTGCTCTTAAACTCCAATGGTTGTAGGATGTCTAGTGACAAGGAGGTCTGGGAGATCTATTTTGAATTCTTCCAGCTGTAATTGTAATCAGTCAGTAGGATGAGGCAAAGGAATTTATCTGTTGAATATGAATGAAATGTAAATGACATCTCTAATTAATTTACCTACAATTATACTGGTAAGATTGAAAAAAACCCACTGTAAGTACTATACAGCACAATAAAGATAAATGACCTACATTCAGGGGGAAGTCTCTGATGAGGGGGAGAATGAGCTGGCCAGGAAGTAAAGTGGGCTGTATGTGCAGTATTGTCAGCTTCACTTTACAGGTTCATTCTGTGTGGCCCGTGAGTGCAAATCATTTCGTCTTCACAACTCTTGATGTACAGAAAAGCAATTGAGAATATGGAGAAAGTACTGGAAGGTAGAGATATCTTTATATGCCTTGGTTGAGAAGTTCTGGTTTATTGCATAAATAATTTCCATATTAACAAAAGCTTAACTTGTTTTTCCTTTTACGCTTTTGATCAGTTTTACATGTTCATGTGTGGTAATCTGAACAGCTCATTGTCAGACAGCAGTGCACAATATAATAGCCATTGTTGAATTCCTGTCATTTTGTTAAGTGAAATTCTGTATAACTTTTAATTTGATTTTCACTATTTTTTAATTTTCTTTTTTAAAATCCAAATTCAGGTTGCCAATATGGAAAATAAATCAACAATTAATTGATAGGTAATTGGTCAGCAAGGACTATGCTTTTGGGAAATTAGATGGACATGAATCTAATGTTCATCTAATGGTTCAACCTGACATCTGGACTAATGGAAAAGCTTTTTTGTGGGCATGTGTGGCCAGCTCAGCATGCTGGGAGCAGGGCTGGTGCAGCATGTGGTGCCAGGGATGAAACTGCAGTCCCTGTACACTTGCCTAAACTTGCCTAAGCAGGCCTGTCAGACTGCTGAGATATCTCGCTGGCCCCCAGAAATGCCTTTAAAAAAATTAACCAAATTCTTTTCTCCTCTTTTTCTCTGTCTCTGTCTCTGTCTCTGTCTCTCTCTCCCCTTCACTTCTTCTTCCCTTCCCCTTCCTTCTTTCCTCCTCCTCCTCTTTCTTCCTTTTTTTCTCTCTCTCACTCTCTCCCCCTCTTTCACTTGCCCTTCCCTTCCCCTTCCTACTCCTTTCCTCCTCCTCTTCCTCCTCCCTCTCTGTGTCTCTCCCCCTCCTCTGCTTCCCCCTCCCTGCCCCTTCCCCTTCCCCCTCCTTTCCTCTTCCTATTCTTCCTTCTCTTCCTCCTCCTTCCCCCTTCCCCTCTTTTTCTCTCCCCCATGCTCCTGAATTTCTTCTCATCTATCACTGTGTGTGAGGAGAGGAGCAGGCTGCTAACTTTCTGCTAGGTTTATCCATCTCCTAATTTAGTGGGGATCTAGAACTTCACTGGACAAGGGAATGACCCAGGATGAGGCTAGTGCCCTTTGTAAGCACTGTGCAGATTCCTGGATCACCCTCAGAGATCCTGATTTAATGGGTCTTGGGTAGGAATCTCACCATTTGCATATAATGAATAACCCCTCAACACACATAACAACACACACACACACACACACACACACACATACTGTGGGCCTACCCAATGCTAATGGTCCAGAGAAATTCTGTCCCAGATTCTGTTGTCTCTATCCTTGGAGCTTCTCGTCTACTTTGTCACACATTAGACCAATTTAGTAACATGGGTTAGGGACCCTGCATAGAATGCATTTCTTTTCTTTAGTTTTTATTTCAATAAAAACATACCTCTCCCCCATAACACCAGGAAGAGATAGTAAGAGTAGCGTCCCTAGACCTTTAGTGAAACAAAAAGCTACTGAACCACCAATTCAGAATTACTTCTTTAGTATTTCTCTTTTAGAAATGTTGCATTTAAGAGATCCTTTGGTAGTAGAGTTGGAAACAGTTAACAATACCCTGGCCTAATGTTTCTCAGGTTAGTTGCTGTCTATACTAGTATCTGTCTCAGAAGAGCCAAGGGTCTTTGGACCCATGCCTACAGCAAGTATTGTCAGGAGCCTCAGAGCACAAAGGTCTTTCTTTAGCTACAGTTACTGTTATTTTTACACACATAGATACTGTTGCGATAAGCAACCCATATATGTATTTAAAATTCAGTGGTGCCTCAGTTTACAAACTTAATTGGTTTGACATTTTGGGGAAGATGGCTGTGGTCGTGTTTGGCACCTGATGCAGGGTTTATGAATAGAACCAAATTTTTGCTAAACACTTTTGTTTGGGAAACAAGTTGTTTGCACACAGAGACTTGTGTGAACTGAAGCATAACTGTATTTTCTAAGAAGTTTTGTAGGGTTCCAGCCAAAATAGGTATTTGTCATGAGCATACGCTGCAAATACTATAGCGTTCATGTAAAGGCTATGACTGACAACTGTAGCTTATTCATTAATTCAACAAGTACTTACACAGTCCGAGGGATACACAAGCTCCAAAACTGAAACTGAGTGTAAAAATGCATAAAGTTTGTGCATTTTCTTATTAAAGATCTATGTGGATGAAAACTCTTTTGCCTGATGTAAGAATCAGGAGTAATTTATACTTTCCAAAGTGCACCTAGGTGAATAAGAAAAATAGATATGCATGCTTCAAATTAATGGCCACAAAATAGACAGTTTATTCGAATTTCTTTTAATTTAGTTGCAATATTTGCAGCTGTGGTAGTTGCATTTTGCCCAAAGAGCTGCAGGGTTGGGGCTGGGGAGATAGCTCCGTGGCACAAGTGCCTGCCTGGCAAGTGCAAGGTCATGAGTTTGAACACCAGTCCCACAAAAAAAAAAAAAAAAAAAAAAAAAGAGCTCCAGGGTTATGTGGCAATGTAACATCACAGGAGTGCTACATATAATTCTGATTTTGACTTGACTTTGAACTTAAATGGTCTTTCTCCTCCTTGTTCTTCTTTCTTTGCCCCTCACACACCCCTGTCCAGTCAGACAGGACTAGCAACACTGAGCAGGCTGTGCAGCTATTTTTATACAGCATGGCATGAGAGTGCCAACCATTTGGGAAATAATTAAAGTAAAGTGATAAATATTAATTAGAACACGCACTGTCATGTTTCCAATATGCATAATCGAATGATTCTTCATATTGTTTCCGATGTCCTTTAGTTCACTGACATCACATGACCTCCTAAAATGTAACAAAACCCAATGTTGTTGTTGTTGTTTTTTGCTGTTACACATATTGAAAGGAATCCTTAATGGATTCTCCTGTGAAACGTAGGATGACTTTTTCTTTGTGGACTTCAGCAACCATGCTTGTTCCTATTTGGGGCAGGCATGTTTGCGGGAAGTGAGTCTGAGCGCTGCGGTGATTTATGGGAAGGGAGCCTGGGCATTGCTGAATGCTCATCACTTGCAAGTGAGCTACGAGGCCAGGCAAGCAGTGTTGCTTTGCAGCAAATTAGTTACTGGCTCTATTGAGATGGCCATAAAGTTTGAATTCAAACTATAAAGGCCAAAATCTTTGACAGCCAAATGTAGTAGATAATCAGAAAAATACCCCAGTTATCCTAAAGAGTCGCGGGTGATTTTGGATGAATCTAACAAGATGAGTCCAGTTTTACCTAAAAGTTGAAGCATCCAGCCACTTTCGGATTAAAAGGACCTGGGCTGAATGGTTAAATGAAGTAGCGGAGCCCTTTTGGCTCTTGGATTCCAGGAGCCCCCGCTTGGCTGCCGGCTTACTGGGGAAGGTGTCCCGCCCGAGCCTGCTGGCCTTCCAGTGCCTGTGAATGGAGCTTTCTGGCTGTCCACACGGATAAACCTCAACTTTTATCTCACACCACCCACGGTGGCTTTTCTGAGAAAAGATCTCCAGCTCACCAACGAAGCAAGAGCCAGGGCTGGAGGCTTTCCTTGAACCACAGACAGCTTTCTTTCAACCCCTAGTTACCTTTCTTATTCCTTTCCATTTCCAGCCCAAGAAGAGGGGAGTTAATGATTCATTTGCTCCCAGTGACCTTTCAAATAACTGGACCGCGCTGCTGCCGCCGGGCTCTCGGCTTCCCGGCTCCCCCCCCTTTCACTCCTCTGGTTGGGCTTTAATGTTTACAGCCTCCTCGCCCTCCCGTCTGCTCTGCGTGTCTGAACGCCCTGAGGAAGCGAGGCATTTATTGCCTCTCCCTCTCCTTGCTGGGGAGCCGCTTCATCTAGCCTCACGCCTTCCTTTTACATCACCGGGAGGCTGGCACGAGCTCTTCCTGGGTCTTCCCTGTTCAGCTGTTCATTTCACCAAAACAAAAAGATGGATTCTGACTCAGACTCACCTTTTAACTACTCCTGGCCTTCCTTCCCCAAAATGAAGATTCGACGAAGGGCGTCCAAACCAGGTAGATGGCAGACTGTTTTTGCTTCCTCCGAGCCAACCCGGACATCTTCACAGGCTTACTTTTCTTTTTCTCGTTTCTGCGCCCGCCTGTTTTCAGGGGGAAGTTCGTGTTTCTACACATCTCTGTCAAACTCTCGCTCTAGAATTGCTTTGCATTCAGACTTCTGGGGCAACCATGCTGGCTCTGCCTGTGTTCCTTTCCATTTACATCTGCCTCTGCGTTATTATTAAATCTGCACATCTCTTTTATGAAACTTAAAAGTTTAGCACAGGGTGAATAGTTACCGTGACAATGAAAGGATCCTGTTGATTTAAACTTGTCTAGCCTATTTAACATAACTTTCTGATTTTTGTTTGCATTTACCAGTGTGTGTTAATTTCAAAAAATATACCTCAGAAAGGCCATTTTACTGATTTTTGAAGAAGTGATAAGAAAGGAATTTGAATAAAAATAACTTCGATGAGAAGCCCTGTTTCTCTCCAGGGAGTGCAGTCACATATTATAATAGTTCATGAGAAATAATGGCAAAGTAAGAAAAATAATTTTCTGCCAAAGTAAGAAGAGTCATTTGCATGGAACGTGATTAAGACTACAGTGAATGTGTTTAGTTTATTTTCCTTTTTTAAAAAAAGAAAATTAGCATTTTTTTATATAGTATGACTGGCTCAGTCTGCCCTGAGGTTGGGGCTGGCGCAGCATGTGGTGCTGGGGATTGAACCATGGTCTCTACAGTTGCCTAAGCTTGCCTAAGTAAGCATGTTAGACCGCTGAGCCATCTCGCCAGCCCCAGTGTATTTTCTCTTACATGGGAGCCTCTATCCTAGCAGGTGTTGTTTGATGTCCTGTGGAGATGCCCTGGGTAACCGCACCCCTGTCCTGGCTGGCCTTAGTAGGTGGAACCCTGGTGCCTTCTGAAGTTTAAAGGAAGAAGTAGAGAGTAACCTTTCTGGTCTTTCGTCTTGAGCTGGAGCTGGTGTGGTTGTGTTTTCAAGCCAAGGAGAAAAGGAATATGTTCATGTACTTCAAGCAGAGTAGAGGTGTCCCTGAAAGCAAGTGGTATCCCCGGCTTTGTCTTCTGGGGGCGTAGCCATCCTGTATTCTAATGTACAGAGAGCAGTGTGACTTCATGGGTCACCCAGGCTTGTCCTGGAGGAGGAGGGACTCAGCAGTTGTCAGTGTACCTGCTTAGCTTTGCAGATCTCTCTCTTCTTCTAAACCAAAACACAGGTGTTGCTTTCTTGTTTGCTCTTTGTGTGGGATCAAGGCCAGTTTTAGGAATGAGATGAGCTGATGGTCCAGGATAGGAAGCCTCAGCCCGATCACCTTTCTCAGTAGCTGTCCTTGCCAGGCTACCACTGGAGAACTTAGTAGTTTGTATTCACCAAGCTACTCCTTGTTACTTTGTTTTAAAAATCAATTTCTTATTTTTCACCAAGGAAAGGGTTCTATTTCATTGATTTTATACATGCTACTTGAAATGGAAAACTGGTATAACTATGATGGACATTAGTATGGAGATTCCTCAGAAAGCTGGGATTAGAGGTCTTGTTTGCCCCAAATGTTCCCCTTCTGGGCATTTTCCTGGAATAAATGAAAACATGCTACAGTGATATGTGTGCTTCCATGCTTATACCAACTCTATTTGTCATCATTAAACCTTGGAACAAACTCAGATGTCCATCAGCTGAGGAACAGATAAAAAAGATGTACTCCACTATACAATGGAGTACTACTCAGTCATAAAGAGAGGTAAACTCCAGGCTTTTATAAGTACATGGTTGCAAAAGGAGACCATATAATAAGTGAAATAAAGCAGACCCTTGTATGTAAATATCCTATTGTCTCTGTAGTGTAAAAATTGAAAGATTAACTAAGATCTAAAAGTTATAATAGATATTGTGAACAGGAAAGAAACTGCTCAAAAGGAAAGAATAACTGTGATAGGGGAAAAGAGAAAAGAAAAGAATAACTGTGATAGGGGAAAGAGAAAGGAAGGAAGGGAATAAAGTTATACATATATACACAAGATATCTAAGCTAATTGTACTACTAATTTCTATTAGTTCATTGAAAGGAACATTTAGTGATTACATTATTTGATCAAATGCCTGTATCTGGTAATCTGAGTACTTCAAAGATGAAAATATACAATATAATAACCATTGTTAGTTTCCTCTCATCTTGTTTTCAAATTCTCTATTGTTTGGGGGCTTCCCCCCTCTTAAAAGAGTATAATCTTATAAAAGCTAACTTGCATGCAAATAGGAATTTTAGTATAATATTAATAACAGGCAAAGCATAGCTGGTATTCTTTAGGCTAGTCTTTTTTTTTTTTTTTTTAGATTTTCTATAAGCTTGAAATTATTGCCCAATAGTAAGTAAATTGAAAAGCAAAAGACTTCTAAGTGACTTTAAGAGAGGAGATATATGCAGTCTCCAGTGCTGGAGGTGTGCAGGTTGTGTGCAGTGAGGGTTCTCCAGGCGTGGAAACTGCCTTCTGGGACAATGGCATGTCGGGGTTGAGGTGCGCACAGCTACAATTATCTTGGGGTCTGATCTGCTTATTTATTTTCATATTTTATTGTGCAGCTGGCTTACTAGATGCCTGTGCTGTTTGGGGTCTAACCATGTGGGTGGCCTAACCTCTCCAAGGGGAAAGGATTCCAGATCAGGAGGCCAGGGAGAGCCCAAGTCCAGAGGAGCAGTAGGGAGCACATTGCACACACGTTCCCTTTAAATCCAGACCTGGAACTCAGCCACAGTGAGCTACAGCAGAAAGTCATGGCACTGCTATGTATAAATTAAAGCTGATTCAAGTGAAAGCAGGTATCTGGGTAATGCAAATGATTAACTCTTTGCCACTAAGAAGCAGAAGGCAAGTGAAAATAAGGTAGGTTGTAGGTTGGGGGCGGAGAGGTGGAGACTGTTAAATTGTGGACCAAATGATTAAATGATGTGACCTTGTTGTGAAGAGAGGGGTTGGCCATGCTGTGATGCCAATGGGACAGAACCTCAGCCCCCAAAGTCTTAGAGTCAAAGGAGCTGTAGAGATGGGCTGGCCTGACTGCCTCGTGTTCTAAATGAAGGCTCGTGGTTCAGAGAAGTGAGGCGAGGGAACTGTTGTCTGTTCAACAGTCTTTTCTAGAGTGGGCAAAGTGTGCTGACGTGGTGACACCGAGAGATGCGGAACCTGCCTAGAGGGTTCCCAAATTTCCCCAAATGCCGACATGTCCCCACTATCCAGGAGAGACATCGCAAATCGTAAGTTTTCAGCCTGATGACTGGTTTGGGCTGAACCATGTCATCTTGTCTTTGACAGGATCTTTAGGAGTAAGGCGGCTTGGACTCCTCATCTTCTCCTTTCTAAATAGCCCCACATCACCCTCAGGTTGTGGGTTCCTGTCACCTGGGAAATTAGGAAGGATGCTTTACTGGTTGGAAGTTTTGGCTGAACAGTAAATCTCTCCTGTGTTTGGACAGAAATATGCTCCTTTATTGTTAACTATTTGTCCCCTATTCAGAGCATCTTTGCTAGTCTTCCCTTTGTCCTGGACCATTTCTCATCTTTGTTCTTTGAGAGGTACCCAGACACATCCACAGTGCTGGTTTAGAGAGTGATGTGAAAATTGTTGCACAAGAGGAAAATTAACAGAATTCCACCAAAGCAAATGTCAAGCAAAGGCAGCTAGTACTTTTACCTTTTTTCTAGTACTAGGGGATTGAACCAGGGCCTTTGCATTCAGCTACATCTCTGGCCTTTCTTTTCTTTCTTTCTTTCTTTCTTTCTTTCTTTCTTTCTTTCTTTCTTTCTTTCTTTCTTTCTTTTTCCTTCCTTCCTTTCTCCCTCTTTCTCTCTCTCTCTCTCTTTTTCTCTTTTTGTCTTGACCAGGGTCTTGCTAAGTTGCTAGGCAGGGCTGGAACTTACTGTCCTCCTGCTTCAGCCTCTGGGATTGCTGGGATCACAGATGCACACCACCATATTGCTTCCTTATCCACCTGCCTTTGGAGGAGGAGAGAGAAGGATGAGGCCTTTGGATCAGCTTCTTTGGAATGACTGGTGGATGGAGAGGATTGTGATGAAGTTTCCAGAGCCACCTGAACCAAACACATTTCAGGGTTCTCAGAAGTTGGCCTTGGTCATTTTATGGGCAGCCTTAGCACAGGTTGTTCTGGGAGCCCAGTGGTTAATGATTGGAGCAGACCAGAATCCATAAACCGTTCTGTTTCAAGAGCTCTAGGAATGCTGGGGGTTTTGTTTTGTTGGTTTCAGTAGGAGACTCAACCAAGAAACTTAATGTTTATTAATCAAACATTTAAAAATATAGGGAATGAACCTTACCAAAGGTTTCCAGAATTATCATCCAGTCTTTAAAGTGCATACTTTAATATGTCTCCAGACACTAGGACATGCTTTTATGCCCATCATTTACTTTTAAACAATTTCTCCCACTTCCATTTTATAGATCTCTCTAATGGCATAAAAATATAAAGAAGCCCTTCTCCCTCCCTGTTATGATTTGTGTCTAGTCCCCACAAGGCCTCATGCAGTCATAGGGCAGACTTCTAGAGTTTGTGATTAACTCATGCTCCACTGGGATTATGGAAGTAAGTGCTACTGGGATTATGGGTAGGAGTGCTACACCCAGCCTGGGACAGTCACCTGACTTGCTCTCTGTAGCCATTGCTGCTGCCACTCCTCCCTTTTTGCTCACTGCTCCTTGCTGCCACCATGAAAGGTTGCTCTCTGCCAGTAACTGTGAGCTAAACAAATGTTTCCTTTTTCAATTTTGAGTGTCAGGTATTTGTCGCAGCAATGAGAGAAGAGTAACTAAGACACTCCCTTTTCCATTTTTCTGATGCAAAACCAGTCTATAACTGCCCAAAGAGGCCATGTAGATCAATACTCTAGAAAGCCTTGGGAAGCCGAGGTAGCACAGAATTTTCTGTAGTCATAGTAAAAATAACTAATATTGTGGGGCATTTTATTAAATCCTAATAAGTACTGTTTACTGTGCTGTAGTGGGCACTTGACATATATAGTGTCTAATTTTCAAAATAACTTGTAGTACAGAGGTGTTCTTTGATTTGTAGATGGATCTACTGAAACTTAGAATGCTATAATTTTGGTTCATGTGTGTCCCCCAAGGGTTCTTGGGTTAGAGATTTGGTCCCTACCTGGGACTGTGAGATAGTTCTGGGATCATTAAGAAGCGGAGCCTATTGGGGCATCATTGAAGATACTGCCCTTGGGAGGGACTAAGGTATATCCATGCAACTTTGGTTAGTTCTCAAGAGAGCATTATTATGAAAGAGAAAGGCTGGCCCCAGTCTGTTCTCTGGTTCCTCCCTCAAATGGATTCTCTGTTCTTGTACACATTCTTGTCATGATGCTATCGTGTTGGTGTGGTGCAGCCAGGAGAACCTCACCAGAGCCTGTGCCATGCTTTCCAGTCTTTAAGCCTCCAAACATATGAGTTAAATAAACCTTTTTTTAAAAATAAATCACTCATCCTCAGGTTTTTTTGTGATAGCAACAGAAAGTGGACCAATGCAGAACGTTTTAGTTATTTTCAAGGCCATACCAGGAAACAGAATAAGGAAGGAGAATAAATGAAAAAATGACATAGAAACAAACTCTTTACCACATGTGAAACTTTGCAAAATACCTGCATGTTTGTGGTTGTTGCCATCTTCATTTATTAACTGGAAACTTTGATCAAAGAGAATAAATGAGTTGCCAGTGTTGGAACCAATATGTAAGGAACCAAGCCTAGAATGAGGACAGAGGACTTGGGATGTTGTGTTCTCTCCACCTTGTAGTAGATGTAAGTGAGGAGGAACTTCAGTAAGTTGCTGGGCTGGGGTCAAAGTTGCTGTTGTGTTTCATCTCATACCCTCCTTCTTCTTTGTGGATTTTTGAATAGGAAGAGAAGTGGCAGGGCAAACTCTAGGAGAGCAAATGAGAAGGTTGTTTGGAGGCCTCGATGCCACCTCTACATGCAGATGTGGTGCTTTCACATAATGCTGGTTCAGAGCTGGGGACAGCTGGCAGATGCTTAGAGACAGAACAAGTTGAGAAAAGGATGGAGTCTGGATATTTCCAGTGTGTCATGGAAATTCCACAGGTTTGTTCAAGACAGAGTGGGCTGTGAATACAGATGTGGCTTGTGAGACCACTCACTTTGGTGAATTGGCTTTGCTTTTGAGAATGGATCTGACCACACTGGCTAGGCTGTTTTCTAACTCCTGGTGGCTCTAGGCACCCTCCCACCTCAGCTTCCAAGGGTTGGGACTATGGACATGAGTCATCATGGCTTGCTTGTTTTGATTTTCTAAAAATTAAGCTCATTGAACACTTGAAGCTAGGTACCTAATGTGAAAAAGAGCCCTTAACACAGTATTCAGAAATGATGGCATTTCAGAAGTTTTTATAGTAAGTTTTAAAGATGAATTACTCGTTTCTCATAGGCTTGTTCGTTTCCTCTTTCCCTTTCTCCCTTTCTTGAAGATATATGCACACACAAACACATGTGTACAGTGCATGTGCACATCTGTGTGTGTGTGTGTGTGTGTGTGTAACTCAGAAATAAGTTGGAGGAATAAGTCATGACAGAAATCTTTACTTAAGAAAGAGAAACATGTTCCTAAATATGACATAACCTGCAAAGCTTTCTTTGGCTCTCCCTGAAGAGAGCGTTCCATCTCTGGTGGCATAGTTTCCATTCCAGATTGTGCCTAGAGGCCTACCTTTGTCAATAGAGAGCCATTTCAAGACTTCTGCTAGATAACATGCCTCCATATTTCCTGTGGCACTTTTTAGTTAAGCAACACTTCATCAAATTCTTGAAAGTGATTTTTTCCCCTTTATTTCTGGATAGCTCAAATTCTTGGGCAAGGTATCTATCTATGTTCATTAATCTCTGTAGGAGGCCAAGAGAGAATTAGAATTTATTAGCCCCATATTCAGGGAGCTTTTCCCCACTATTTCTGGTTTAGATGGTTGCTTATTCAGATACATTACTTTAGAAAAGATGGAAAGAGACTAAGTCTTACAGGCAAGATTGACACAAATGACTACTGAATTTTGAGGTAAAGATGCCAATTCAAGATGGAGGGCACTGTGACAGGAAAATCATTGCAGTACTCTGTGGTAAACAGGCAGGGTGGTCCTTCTCCACACAGGGGTAGCATCAGGCATGCTCAGAGTATATCAGAGTGACCAGAAGTAGCCTGCTGACTCATGAACTGTGGAAATGTGGAATGTGGTGTTGTGGCAAATTCTGCCTTAGTCTGGAAGGTTAGTTTGGTCAGCTTTGCTCTTTGCTGAAGAGCACTTGCCTTCTTAGTGAGTAGCTCGTACAGTGCTCTGGCCATAGGTCCATATGCGTGGACCTTCTCCTGTGACCTCTCCTTGCATACAATGGATGGGTCTCTCAGCCAGCATGTCTGCCTGGCCACAGTGATTGGCCTGGAAGGGACACATGACCCAAAAATAGCCAATCAGAAACCTTCCTTGGGATTTTTCAAACTGGAACCTTGGAGGGAAATGTTTTCTCCTTGGGTAACAGTGCCAGAAGGCTAGAAATTGAAGTTGGAAGAAACCAATGTGTAGTTGGAAGAAATGCTGAAAAAATGGGCAATAGGGTGCTTCTAGATCCTAGGCCTTGTTCTCCTCTCTGGACCTTAAAACTGCCCAGGTTCCTGCTTCTCAAGCAGCAGATGCAAATCTTTTAGTTCTGTGAGCTCCCTCATGTACTCTTGCTAAAGTCCTTTCTCTCTCTTATTTTTGTTTTAGCAAACTCAGATGGCTGTTTGTCCAAATTGTAATGCAAAATGTCCAACTTGTTCAGGACAGTGGGAGGGTCTTTCATCCTGGTAACCCTCCCTGAACTTCCACCCATGTCAGCACCATGTGCTTTGTGTATTTCTGTCTGGTGTATGCTTTTATTTTATTTTGTTTTCATTTTATATATTTAGTGCAGGGTCTCACTATGCAGCTCAGACTTGTAGTGATCCTTCTGTTTTCAGCCTCCCTAGTGCTGGGATTACAGATGTGTGCCACCACTTCTGGACTCAGTCACAGGCTCGGCATGCCCTGGGGTAGGGGCCCTGGTGAGGCATGTGGGACCAGGGATATAACCCTGGTTCTTACATTTGCCAAAGTAGGTACTTAGTCAACTGAGCTATCTTGCTGGCCTTCGTATATGCTTTCTTAATAGTCCTTCTCATTCTGTATCCTACGTGTGTTTGACATCTGCTTATACCTTCACACACCTTGAAGGTGGAGGAGGGCTGGCCTTTAACATGTTTCCAGCGATTGAACCACTAAAAGGGAAACAGACCACAAGCTTCCAACACTTCCCTTTTCCCTTTTAAAAGCCAGAAGAGTTTTGTATTGATTGACAACTGCTGGATAGCTGTCCTATAGGCCTTAACCGGTGCTAGAAAGTGGGTCATGACCACAGCAGGATTACATCTCAGGCACGCAGCAGAATTGAACTTGAGCCAATCAGTAGCCTTGAATCAATAGGCCTGAGTTGGGCCAGTCAATCAGAAGGCTGGAATTGAGACCAATTAGCAAGCACAAATCTCAACCAGTTGTGAGTCGGTTGCTCCTCTACATGAGCAGCGAGTGTACTGACACACTCAGCTTCCCTGTGCTGTAACACAGGTCTTCTCCAAATAAATGCTTGTTCCAGTGGCTCTGTAAATCCACCAGGATCATTATCCTAGGCAGAATGGGCACAGTGAGTCATTTAATGAGTGCTGTAAACACCAGGGGCTGCTACCCTGAAGAGCTCCAGAAGCTAGAGACAGAGACAGCATCCTTAAGCATCTGGCAGCAGTGACTGGTGTCAGCACCAGCTTTAACTGGCAGCACAAAGCAGCATCGAGTGGTGACTGAGCTCAGCAGAAACCACTGGCAGATGCCTAGAACCCTGGCCAGCTGCAGGGGTTAGCTGTGGCAGCGGGACACCTGATGGCGTGGGCAAGAGCCCAGCACTGTAACAAGACGGGCACTCAAAGCCCAGAGCCTTAGCAGAGCTGCCCTTTGTCTTGAGATTTCCCCCTGCACTGAGCAACAGGACCTTCTACTAATGGATGACAGAAGCAGGTAATAAGTACTCAAAGTGTGGTGTGAGTTGACGCAGAAACTCTGTCATCAGTTGAATTGATCTTACCTTTGTAAATCCTCAATCATTAGACAGTGGGACAGGGGAAGAGAGAGAGCATAATTTGGGGGAATAAAGAAAACTCATTCGGAGATAGTCATTTTTGATACCTACTCAGCATCTTTAAGTGAAACAGCATTTCTTGCTCCTGTTCCTTGCCAACCTGGGGCAGAAGGTGCTTTCCTGCCTTCTGAGGGTAGTTGGTGCTGGTGCTTGAATGCACACGGTGCCTCCTGGGTCTTCTGGCTTTCCCACAGGTTCATCAGCCCGGCCTCTTTCTCAAGGTCTGATGGCTCATTTTGCTTGCCATCTGGCATCTCTGATCAAAGACTACAGCTGGAACCTTTTCCTTGGTGTTAGTACCAACTCTGCAATTTTTCCTTAAAAAAAAAAATGCTTTCTCTTTCTTTCTTTCTTTCTTTCTTTCTTTCTTTCTTTCTTTCTTTCTTTCTTTCTTTCTTTCTTTCTTCCTTTCTTTCTTTCTTCCTTTCTTTCTTTCTCTCTCTCTCTCTTTCTGTTATGGCCAGCTCAGCCTGCCCTGGGGATGGGGATGGCACAGCATGTGGTGCTGGGGATCGAACTGTGGTCCCTGTGGTTGCCTAAGCTTGCCTAAGCAGGCGCTTTAGACTGCTGAGTTATCTCGCTGGCCCTGCAATTCTCTCTTGGTCTTTTTTTTCATGATTTAATATTTTTATTGTTTAAATTTAACAATGGTTATATTACATATTTTCATCATCAGATCAGTTTAGATTAATAGATATAGATATATAAGATTGATCAAACAATTAAACATTAACACATTCAATCAACATTACTTTTTTTTTCTTTTCCCCTTTCTTTTTTTAAAAGTTGACACATTGCATATTGTCCTCACAATAGTTCTATAGAGCACAGTGTGTGGGCATGACCCACCTCCCTATTGATGTTGCTAAGAAGAAAAAAAA
>PVJA010043063.1:0-16976 GCA_004027025.1 Myocastor coypus | reverse complement strand
AGCTTCCAAACTGGATCCAGTTCTTAATTACCTAGAAGCAGATTATCTGGTTGAAAACAATGATGGTCAGAAATATCCACAAAAAGAAGGTATTATGATTGGGCCTTTATTTCAGTGGATACATATTGTTTATGCCAAAATCTGATCAAAGAATAAAGAACCTGAAGACGTGATCACCCAGACCAATGTTGAAGGGAAATTTAATAGTACTAAAAAAATGAAGATTTTGTCTGCTGCTCCACTGAGGATAGAGGCCTGAGAACCAAGTGAGCTCTCATATGAATATAAAGCGGAAGCTCTTGGAACTCCCCAGAGGTCTGTATGAGTAAGGCTATTCTCTGGTAACTAGATCACCCTCTCTTATGTGTGACAGCTATGAGACCATAGTGCCCACTGTATCCTATGGTCCTGCCCAACTTCTCCTTCATGGGTGGGAGAAGTGCTATGTGTGCCTTTTTGTCTCCTCCATCTTGCTTTTCAAAATCAGCCTGGGTAATATAGGCAAACATAATGTCTTGGGAGCTGTGAACTGAAAAAAGGCACGCGAGAAATTTAATTTTCTGCATTGTCATGGGAGGAGACCTTACAAGAGCAGGGCATGCATGGTATTGATATTAAATATATTTCATATTTTGGAGTAATTTTGTTACAACATCAGTACCTAAACTCATCACATCAGATGAACTGGCCAACAAGGCCTGCTCAGCACATGCAACTTGCTGCAGCTAAAATGCTCAGTGTTACAGCAAATGAATTCTCACTTCTGTTCAAGATATCTGCACAATTCCTATGCAACAGCTTCTATATTCAGTATAGGGCTTAGACCATGTTGCATGAGACTGTATCTCCTTTAAAGAATTTACAGTCTAGTCAGGGAAAAGAAAAACATCAGTACCTACCAAAGATAGTTACAGAGCCAGCAATTCAACTTCTAAGAATATCTACAACTCAAGCGCACAGATATGATCAAGATTATAGGTACAAGAATAGTCAGAGCAGTACTCTTCACTGCAAAAACTAAAATGTCTCAAAGCACCAATGGTAGAGTACACAAATAAGCTGGTGTCATACAATGGAATAGTATATAAAAATAAAAACTAAAATGCAGCTGCATGAAAATATCACTGTTTAAATATTACTCAAACAAACGACATTTATATGATTCCATTTATATTAAATTTGGGGGTCTTTTTAAGTTTATTGTTGTTTGTTTTTCCCCATTTATATTAAATTTGAAAATACATGATTGAAGTCAGGGTGCCAACTAACTTTGGGAAATGCTCCAAGGTGGGCAATGAGAAGTCAAGTTATATCCCATATACTGAATGCAGTGGTTTGTTGTATGGATACATTCTGTGACAATGTGTTAAGCCTACCCTTATAATTATATATTAACATTATGCATTAAAACAGTCTGTAAAAATAACACAACTGTTATTGATGGTGGCACAGAGGTTTAGACGAGTTACCATAGAGACTGAAAGAGTCAATGAAGTTATAATACACTGCCAGCTGCCCTCAGTTAGCCAAGTGGGAGACAAAGACTTTTTTCTCTGTTGGGATGTGTACAACTGCTAGAAATCTCTATCTAATTCTTCACCTTGAAGCCTAGCCTGGTAACCTCCGAATCAAATTGTAAATTGCTAGTTTACAAGTAAAGTACACTCTGAAGTCAGAGGAGTCCAATCTCTGCAGACTCCAAAGAGAGTATAACAGGAATTGTGGGGAAAATGGATTTATTGGTTAATAAACACATTGTGCCAATAAATCTTTCTTGTCCTATATTCTTACCTTCTCATCCTCCTTTCTCATTTATGCACATTAATTCTCTATCCATGCATGAACATGTACATACACACACACACACACACATCACAGTAGGTTTATCTTCTATAAGTTTCTAATATGCTCATGTATATTGACCCACAGAGGCAAGCAAAAACTATATTATTCAAATGCCTTAGACCACATCAGAGACAAAAGGAAGTCTTTGTAAACCAAGCTCTGTCATGAAACCAGTAAATGGCAATATCCACTGCTGTTGCTCAGAACTCTTTAAGGACAGAACCCTTCTAATACAAGATTAAGAAAATATAATACATCAAACTTGTTTAAATAAACTGACGAATGTGTACTTGCCTCTGGCATGGTCAGAAGCAGAACCCTAATGCTCCTGAGAGTCTGTTCACTTAAGCCCTCACTAGATGCTAGCTCATATCTGAGATAAAATGTCCCCTGAAACTGGCACTTAGACTTGCAGGGCACTCTGGAACTGCATTCCTAAAGGCTTGTCCCAACAGAAGATCCCTTCTTTGTCAGCTAAAGGTTACAAAGTTTAAATACTTCAGATAAAAATCCTCAGCAGCTCAGCCTGGGTCCCACAGTCTGATAATCAACAGACATTTCACTATATAATGTTTGACATGGGAAAAGACATGTTCCCAAGGGAGCAGAAGTGATTTTTTCAGAAGAGGGAAGAAATGCCAGAAAGGCAAAACAAACATCTACACCCTAGTGTGCTCTGACATGAGCTACAACTCATGGAGGTGCAGGTTATGAAGCTATTTCTTTCTTTTTTTGTATTTTAGGGATGGGTCTACAAGGAGTTCAGGATCTCAATACTAGATCGGACTCATAGTCATCGGCCTGTTTACAGCCTCCCAAGAGCTAAGATTGTAGGTGCGTGCCACCACACCCAGTCTCAGTTGCCATCTCAGAGCACCCTGGCAGTAGGGCTGGTATGGCAGGCCTGGGTATCAAACCCCTGTCCCCTGAGCCTGCTTGCAGGCACTTTAATCCATTGAGCTATTTGGCCAGCCCTTATGAAGGTATTTCAATGGGATGAATGCAGCTCAATTAAAACAGGAAAAAGAGCGAGCTGGGCGTGGTGGTGCATACCTGTAATCCCAGCACTTGGGAGCCTCAAGGAGGAGGATCGGTGTGATTTTGAGACCAGCCTGGGCTACAAAAGTGAGCTCAATGCCAGCCTGAACTGCATAGAAAGACCCTGTCTCAAAAAGACAAAAAAAAAAAAAAAAAACAGGCAAAAGATGATCTATGGTTTGCTATCCCTACCATCGCACAAGATAGGCCGAGCCCAAGACAGCTACTGAGGACCTGGTGATCCCTGCCTTGCACAGCCCATGGCAGTCTGGCAAGGCAGTCTGAAACCCAGACAGCTAAGGGGCCTTCTGAGCTCTGCTTTGCCCCGCACACCAACCATCAACCATCTCCTAAAAAAAAAAGGAAATCAAGGCAAAAACTCAGAAAAGCATGAAATTATAAAGATCAGAGCAGAAATTAAGGCCGTGTAGATGATTTTATAACAGATATAGTAAAACAGAAAGAAACAGAAGCTAAGGATTAAACAACGATGATAAGAGAAATTTAAAAACATAGGGAAAAAGGCCAGGGAATAAACATGCAAGTATATACACAGGACAGCTGAGGTGACTGTACTAGAAATTCCCATTTTTTAATGGAAATAGCAGTTAACGTGCAGAATTTGCACCTTGACTAACTCAGTATGCTGATATCTACAATCTAAGCAACTACACTGAGAACAACAATGTGTAATACAAAAATCACACTTGAATATTTGTCATCTTGGCCTTCTAAATGTGTTCAATTGCTTTTTTTAAAGAATTTTATATTTTATTTATTTATTTTTTTCTTGTTTCAGAACCTTTGTTTGTTTATTCACTCATTTTTTATGGCTGGCTCAGCCCACCCCGAGGGCAGGGCTGGTGCAGCATGTGGTGCCAGGGATTGAACCTTGGTCCCTGAAGCCGCCCAAGCTTCCCCAAGCAGGTGCATTAGACCACTGAGCCATCCCGCCGGGCCCCTCAATTTCTAATAACACAACATTTATTAATATACTCTCTTCAAAATAATTTTTCTTTATTTCTCTCTCTCTCTCTCTCTCTCTCTCTCTCTCTCTCTCTCTCTCTCTCTCTCTCTTTTGGGTGTGGAACCAGGGATCGAACTCAGAACTTTGCACTTGCCAGGCAGGCACTTATGTTCCTGAGATATCTCCCCAGTCCCATAAAATAAATTTTAAGAAATGGTAAAAAAAAGAAAAACAGGAGTGACAGGAACAAAAATTTAAGGTTTCTGGAAATCAAGTGGTAACATGTAATAATTATATGTCTAATCTTACATGACTATGTGTGTTAATCTGAGCAACAGATTTGATGATAAAAGTAGATAATATGTCGATCATTGTTAATCAGTTATTCTTGTTTTGATAAATCTGTAACATATGTATTGCTGTGTATTATCCTGTTTCTGTCGTTGTTTCTGATTTTTATTCTTGCTT
This sequence comes from Myocastor coypus, assembly GCA_004027025.1. Taxonomy (NCBI): domain Eukaryota; kingdom Metazoa; phylum Chordata; class Mammalia; order Rodentia; family Myocastoridae; genus Myocastor; species Myocastor coypus. The sequence continues at coordinate 12,658 of PVJA010043063.1, read as the reverse complement.
GTGCCTTTTACTTTTCAAAATGAAATAGTAAAATTAAATTTAATAAAAAACAAAGAATTAATAAATCAAAGAATTGGTTCTTTGATAGCATGAATCAAATTGACAGGGCCTAGGGAAATAGCTAAGGAGTCTAAGTGCCTGCCTGGAAATCACAAGCTCCTGAGTTCAATCCCTGGTACCACATGATGTGCCAGCCTGTAAATACTGGGCGCACCATGCCAGCACTGAAATCACATGCCTGCCCCAACACTGAGGAGACTGAGGCAGGAGGCTCAGTACAAATCCAAGTTACATGGTGAGGCTCTATATCGATAATAAATAAATAAATAAATAAATAAATAAATAAATAATAATTTTAAAAAATTTTAAAAATAAAATTGAAAACCACTAGCCAATCTTACCAAAAAGAGAAAATTCAAATTCGTGCAGTAAGAAATGAAAAGCTCGAAACCACTACAGACCCTATAGAAATTCAGAAAATCATCCAGGCCTATTTGCAAATCTTTACTCTCACAGGATGGAAAACACAAAAAAATGGACAGACACTGAGATACATATGAATTACCAAAGCCAAAACAAGATATAAAAATTTTGAATAACCCAGTATCAGTGAATGAAATTGAAAATGTAATAAAAAGAAATTACCAGCAGAGAAAAAGCCAAGGTCTTGATCAGTTGACAGATGAATTCCACAAGAAATTTATAGAAGATATAATGCCAACACTTCCCAAACTCTTCAATGAAATTGAAAGCAAAACAAGTCTCCCAAACTCGTTTCTAAAGGCAGAAATTACCCTGATAACAATCAGAGGACTCAACCAAAAAAGAGAACTATAGGCCAATCTCCCTAATGAACAAAGAAGAAAAAAATCCTCAATAAAATACTAGAAAACATACTGTAAACAAGTAATCAAGAAGATTATACACCATGACCAAGTGGGATTCATCCCAGGAAATCAGGGACTGTTCAACATGTGCAAATGAATAACTGTAATACACACACCTACAGAGTCAAAGTCAAAAATCACATGGGGACTGGGGAGATAGCTCTGTGGCACAAGTGCCTTCCCGGGAAGTGCAAGGTCATGACTTTGAACGCCGGTCCCACAAGAAAAAAAAAAATCACATGAACATTCCAACAAATGCAGAAAAAGCTTTTAACAAACTGTAACACTCATTAATGATAAAAACTCTAGAGAATATTAGCATGGATGATCTTTACCTCAATCTGATTAAAAAAAAAAACCATTTACAAAACAACAACAGCTAAGATCATACTAAATGGAGAAAAACTGAAAGCCGTCACTTTAAAATAAACAGCAAGGCAAGGATGTCCATTGTCATCACAGCTATTCAATATAGTTCTGGAAACATTAGCCAGAGAAATTAGAAAAGAAAAAGAAATAAATGGAATAAATATTAGAAAGGAAAATTATCATTATTTGAAGATGGCATAGTACTCTACATAGAAAACCCCAAAATCTCCACTAAGAGACTTGGAGGTTTAATAACCAAATTCAGTACTATAGCAGGATACAAATTCAACACTCAAAAACAATAACATTCCTGTACACAAACAACAAAAACACCAAGAGTAATTAGGGAAATCACACCTTCCACAATAACATCGAGAGGGGCGGCATAGGATGCATTTTAACAAAGGAAGAGAAAGATTTATACAGTGAAAATTATAAAACTCTAGAAAAAGAGATTAAACAGGATTTCAGAAAATGGAAAGATATTCCTTGCTTGTGTATAGGAAGAAATAACATTGCAAAAATGGCCATACTCCCAAACTGTTACACAGAGTCAATGTAATCCCAACTAAAATCCATTAGTTCATCTCACAGATCTAGAGACAACATTCATAAAATTCATCTGGAATCAGAAGAGACATAGAATAGAAAAAGCAACCCACGCAACAAAGGAAAGGTAGGAGTCACTTGAATCACTGACCTGAAATGATACTATAGAGCTACTGTGATAAAATCAACATGGCACTGGCAAAAGATAGAACTGAGAATCAAAGGCACCAATTTGAAGTTGCAACTAGAATCACACTCAGCCACCTTATCTTTGACAAAGGGATCAAACATGTTCACAGGAAGAAAGCTAGCCACTTTAATGAATGCTGCTGGAGAAACTGGCTTTCCATGAGCTAAAGATTAAAACTAGGCTCATGTCAGCCATTATGCACTAAATTAAAGTCGAAATAGATCACATATTTAAAAATAAAAACAGTAACACTAAATCGACTGAAAGGGAAAGTAGACAGAAAATTTGAAGACACAGGGGTAAGCAGAGAGTACATCAACAAACAGCATACTGAGTGGGAAACACTTCAAAGAATCAACACCTGGTTGCTCAACCTTTTGAAAGGTTTCTGCACATCAAAGAAATCACCAACAGAGTAAAGAGAAAACCCATGAATTTGGAAAAATTTAGCTTACTGTTCCTGAGGCAAAGAACCGTTTTCTAGAACATATAAAGACATTTTTAAAAACAAATCAGGCCACCAAAATTTAAACACCCAATCAAAATATGGGTATCTGAGATGAATATTTCTTCTCAGAAGAAATGTAAATGAAAAATAAATATTTGAGAAACTGTCCAACATCATTGGGCATTCGAGAAATGCAAATTAAAACAACACTGCGATTCTGTCTCACCCAGGAAAAAATGGCTCACATCAAGATGTCAGTCAATAACAAATTCTGAAGGGGCTGTGGGGAAAAAGGAGCCACAATAGCTACTATGGAAACCAGTGCTGAGATTCTTCAGAAAATGAGAATTAGAAGACCAATTGAACCCAACTGTCCTACTCCCGCACACTTTTCCAGAAAAACTGGAAGAATAATACCACAGCAATATATGTACAACCATGTTTATAGCAGCACAATTTGTCACAGCAACATACTGGAAACAACCCAAATGCCCATTTACTGAGAAAAGGATAAAAGGGCTGTGGTATTTTTACTCAAGGGAATATTATTTAGCTATATAAAAAGATAAAGTTGAGGCTTTTATTGGTAAATAGATGCACCTGGAGAGCGTACTCATAAGTGAAATAAATCAGACCCCCATGTGTAAACATCATATACTCGCAATAACATAAGAATATGGAAGAGTAAACAAAATCAAAAAAGTGTGAAAGGGAAAGACTTTGTTCAAAGGGAAGGAACAGCTGTTATTCAGAAAAGGACAAAAGAAAGAAAAAAGGGGAAAATTATATTTGTGTATACATACACGATATCTTCAATAATTGCAATTCTGTTCTCTACTGTTCTATTGAAAGAAGCACTTACTGCTTAATTTTTTTCTTCTCCTTTTTAATTTCTTATAAATGTTTAAACTATTCTTTCATGCTTATAGCTGATAACCTAAACAAATTTGAAGACGACATTATGCAATATAACAACCACTGTTAACATTTTGTCTAGTGAAATTCTGTGTCATTTCTAATGTTTCTTTACCTTTTAATTCTTTTCTGAAAGAATAGGAAAATGGATAAAGCAGAACAGAATTAAACTTTATCACACTCAGTAGTCTTATAACCTTTTTGTTTTAATGCTGTATATGTGTGCTTATGCATTTCAAGCTTACATACAACTGTGCTTTATGTGTGTACGAACAATGGAAAACAAGTTTCTTAGCATGTTTTAGCCAAAAGAAAATCAGAGTATTGCAGTCATCAAATATCATGTCTGCTTAAAGTCTGAATGTCTACCCCAATTTATTTATGGACCTATAGAATATAACTTTCACGCCCATCACCAGGCCTTCATTAAATGTGTTTATGATTGTAGGAATGGCAAAAGAGCCACTGAGGCATGTTTACTATGAATTATTATACCTCAAGCAAGGAGAAAAAAAGCTTAGGAATAAGAAAGGCACGACTGTGGATTTCTTTTCAATATGACTACTTAACAACGAGGTTGCTTAAGAATTTAATTGGTTTTATCATAAATACGAGGAAAATTATCTTAATTACTTAATTGTTTATGATTATCTTTTAAAACTTACCTTCAATCTCATGATTAATACATGCTTGTTGGAGATAATTTGCTCATTACAAGAAAGCATGAAAAAGTGACCTGTTTAGTTCTTGTAAACTCAAATTCTGCAATATACAGGATGCATGAAAGCACATTTCCCACTCATGTACAACTCTATCCAGACAACCACTGTCATCAGTAGATGAGTCAGCCCATAATTATCAGGTACCCATGGAACCATCCTTTCTAGGTATCAATTTAGCAAATCTCCCTTGTTCTTCAGAGCCAGCACTCTTGGATGCCTCATCAACAGTCATTTCCTCTCCTTCTTCCTTCCCAGAGTCTCAGATCCGCACTGGTATCAGATATTCTTATGCTAGCCTGGTGCTGGAAAAGGAGTGAGGGAGCTGAGGCCTCTTCCACACTAGAAAGTAACTTTTGATCATGGGAACCAGTATTTGTCAACAGGAGATGCCACTGCTATTAGGCTTTGGGGATAGGATGATTCTTCATACAGAAATGTTCTGCTCAGGATGACCAGCATCCATCGATGCTTCTCACCATATATTCATAGGACCCCCACACTATCACTATTAACAACTAAAGAATTCTAGAGACATTTCCCAACATGTGCCTCCCAGCTGAGTGTCAGTGGAATTTGAAAATCAAGGTTGGCACCGTTTTACTGTAAAAAGCTAGATAATAGTTTAAAATATGTGGCCCATATGATCTCTGTAGCAATTATATTACATTACCTTAGTGTAAAACACAGCTGTCAGTTATATGCAAATGGTGGACATAGCCATGTTCTAATAAAACTTTACTTATAAGAGTAGACTATGGGCTAGATTTTTTCCATAAATTACAGTTCACCAGTGTCTGATGTCTAAAGCAACCATGGGAATTCTCCTCACTAGGTATATTCGGAAAAGATATAAGTTATGGTGGCAATTTGGTACCACATAAGACTAGAGCAGCGGTTCTCAACCTTTCTAGTGCCATGACCCCACAATATAGTTCCTCATGTTGTGGTAACCCCAAACCAAAAAACAATTTTGGTGGCTACTTCAAAACTGTAATTTTGCTACAGTAATGATTCAGAATGGCTTTAGGTGACCCCTGTGTTTTGGTCGTTCGACCCCCGCCGGGGTCGCAACCCACAGGCTGCGAACCGAGGGACTAGGGGAATCCAGGGAAAAGACTGGAAAAATTCTCTGCATTCTCAAAAAGAAGAGGCACTGAAGGAAAAGTCCCTGATCACTTCTCTCTACCTTTGGTTTTTGAAGGGTAAAGATATGGTTGCTGAAATTACTGTAGCTATTCTACAGTTGAAAAAGGGACACTTGGGGCTCGGCAGGATGGCTCAGTGGTCTAAAGAGCCTGCTTAGGAAAGCTTAGGTGGCTGCAAGGATCGCGGTTCGGCACCACACGCTGTGCCAGCCCTGCCCTCAGGGCAGGCTGAGCCGGCCATAAAAATAAATAAATAAACAAACAAAAGTTCTGAAACAAGGAAAAGGGGCACTCAACGGGCTGAGACGGCATATCAACAGTACGGTAAAAGCCAGATACCCTGAATTCACAGAAGGGGTCCTAAAATGTCTCTATGTCTACATTTTTAGATGACATAATAAATTGTCCTCCTCCTTAAGCTATTTTTGTTATGCCTTTTATTACTTGCTGTTTAAGGCATCTTGATGAACGTACTTTGTTTGCGCATAAAACAATAAGGACAGCATACTTCTGCCAAAAGATGAATATTATGTTTACATTGATGGTTGTTAACTACCTCTCAAGTTCAAATGTTTCTTGTGTGAACAACCACCTTGTTTTGCGGGTGCATCTCTCTACTCCATTCTATTGCAACCCTAATTGTGTGTGTTAGGATCTTTCTAAAGATGAGTTAGAAGCGACCATCTCTGTGCACTTCATGATGTGCCCATGTGTTCCATTTTGGTGAATAAGGAAAGTGCCTAAATTTAAAAGGCTATTTATCCATGTTCAAATGAGCCATATGAGGAGAATACTCATAATGATCCAGTCACTCAGTTTCCAGTCTCTGAATGCAGTCTTATAATTATAGGATGATAACAGTGATGCCTAGAGCAATGGCAATCACTTTACATAAATGAGGTGCAAAGCCTGGGGATGACTGAGCCAAAGAGGGAAAGAGGCTAAACAGTCTAGATTTTTGATGACCCCTATGAGTCAATAAACTCCAATCCAGCAAGCACCTACCTTTAGGAATACGGTAGTGCCTCACTTATTGTGGAGGTTACATTCCACACGCCCCCATAATAAGTGAAAATCAAAGACGTAGCAACATTATATTTATTTTAGCATTTGCACATATATTTTAAGTCTTTATAAACCTTTCCCACAGTCTTGTAAGACTTTCCCATACTTTTAAAAACACTTTTATTTTGTTAGAGATAGAGAAAAAGGGGCATAAAAATAAAGGAGAGTATTGTAGTAAAAAAAAAAAAGATATACACATCTGTACACATGATAGTTAGGATGAATATACAGCTACTTCCTCTTAGTTCATTGAGAAGAAAGGTTTGTACTAATATTGCTTAGACGAGATATCATGTTTGCATCCTGTCCTCTGAATAACTAATTACAGAGACAACAATGTGCAATGCATTAATTATTGCAACTGTCTTACTCACTTGTTCTTGAAACTGTTTCATTGATATTTTATCTTTTCTTCATTAAAATGAATAAAATTTTAAAAAGGTAAGAAAGAAAAAAACAGAATAAAAATTTAAGGTCTCTTCAAAGTAAATGGTAATATGTAATCATATTCTAATCTTATATAACACGTATCTGCTAATCTGAGCAACAGATATGATGATAACAACGCATAATATATCAAACATTGTGAATGAGCTATTCTTGTTTTAGAAACCTGCAAGATGTGTATTGTTGTATGTTATCCTGTTTCTGTTTCTGATTTTTGTTCTTGCACTTGTTTTTACTTTTCAAAATACAATACAATTGAAAAACTAATAACACTTCTAAAGTTTTTAATCATTTTCTAAACTTGTAAACCTGTGTAATTTTAACAGCATACATATACTGTGCAGGAGTGCAAAAATGTTGTGATATATTTAAAAATCTGTGACAAAAAATTAGATTAATATGTTTTGAAAACCCATGAAACAGTGAGTCCACAAAAGTCAAACTATGAAATTGCAAGAGACTACTGTATGCTGTTTATACCACTGTTAGTACGTTATTTCTTTTTCTGCAGCTAAAATATACCAATAAACTTAAGGCAAGAATGACATTTTTCACTTTAAACACAGTATCTTCTTAGGTTATATATGCACTGCTAAATATAGGCGTCTTTAAATAAACTACCTACATAGAGTGCTGCTATTGCAGTGGAGTTTTGCCAGTCAATCCCATGCAGGTAGATAAGAGCTAGATAATGTAGTAGGGTAGGACTGAGAGTCCACATGCACTTTTTTTTCCATCTATCCTCTTTAGCAAATCTACATTTTCCTTAGTGTTATACACTTCCCTCTAAGCATTGACCTGTAGCAGTTAAAGCAACCAGGGAACGAAGTAGAACCAGTTCATCAGCATTTTACTTTTAATCCTTTCCTGCATAACATGAGGGGGTTACTATGTCTTTTGTTTGGGAAGGCAGGCAAGAATGGCATAAGAATACAAACATTGAGAGCACAATTTATGTTTAAATTATTTGAGGTCTGTTTGGGAAGAGAAATATTTTTTTACAGCATGAACCCTGATAGGGAAATATCTACAAGTGCAAAGTGATATTGTTCAAAGCCAATTTATGCAAAATTTTTACAAAACAAAAAGGTACATACATATGCATACATATAATGTGGTTGTGTGCATATATTCTTGCATGAGATGTGTACCTACAATAGCTAGACTACTTAACACATCATTATACTCTAGATAAATGGAAGTTTACAGCGTTTACAAGACTACATTAGCACTAAAGGGAGATAAAGTAAAGGATTAACCAGTAAAGAAGGATGAGGAGCTTTATTGCCTCCTGCGTGTTTCATCAACTTAGTTAAATAGCACTCTATTCTTCAGCCTGTCAACGTGATCTCAACCGGAAAGCCCAATTATGAACTAATGGCATCATAATCAAATTACTGTTCTAAAGGAAGCATTTATCAATAGATCTCCTGAATATGATTCTCAAAAAACTAATAACAAACTCATCCCCTTTAGTGAATGGAAAAATATTGGACAATAAGATTGTTAAGACACTGTCAAAAATTAATATAATTTAAGTTAAAAAGCTTTCCTTACTCTGGAGGAATGATACAAAAATAATTTTGTTAAGATAGATATGGTAGCACATGCCTGTAATCTCAGCACTCTGGGAGGCTGAAGCAAAAGGACTGCAAATTTAAGACTGGCCCAAGGAACTTAACAAGACTCTGTCACAAAAGGGCTGGCAATGTAGCTCAGAGAAAGAACTCTGGGTTCAATCTCCAGTATCACAAAAAAAGTTTTTCTTAAGTTATCAGGGAGAACTTTAACTACATATTAAAAATAAATGAATTTTGCTTCACTCAGTTCTATATAAAAGAGATCATTTTTATAATAGTATGATCTTGTACCTTTATCTTAATTTTCTAATAAAGTTATAATTAAAATTTTATAGGTCTGAAATTTCTATGATATTTTTGATATATATCCTTAATACATTAAACTGTCTCTTGTTTCATTCATTCAAAAGAGAAGAAATTTATGAATTATAATTAAGAACTGTCTGAGTTAGCACTATATTTTCATACACAGCAGACTTTTCAATATTTTATCATGTTTTGAAAGATCATGGCAACTCAATTTTTTTTTAGATAGGGTTGCACTATGTTGCCCAGGAGGGCCTCAAATTCCTGTACTCAAGTAATCCTCCTGCCTCAGTCTCCTTAGTAATTGAGGCTACTGGCACAGTGCACTTATTTTTGGTCAAAGTAATATTAGTTTCTTACATGTCTTTCTTTTTTTTTTTTAATGGGACCAGGGTTCAAACTCACGACCTTTCACTTGTCAGTCAGGCACTCATGCCTCAGAGCTATCTCCCCAGTCCCTTAGTTTCTTGTATTTCTCCAAGTATTTTTATGTAAGTACAAGTACATTTACTGTTGCATATTTTAATATCTTCAATTAATAAATATTCCCTGGAGCTCCTTCTCTATCACTCCATAGAATATGCCTTTATTCATCTTTTCACAGCTGCATAGTGCTTCATCCTGTTTTAATCTAAGTTCTCAAATAGAAATTTCTTTAAATGTGTCCACTCCAATGTAATATGATGGAGCTTTCACAGTAACTCAATTTAGAAGAAATAGCATATAATTTTCCCATGTTACAAATAAGGAAGCAAGCATTCAACTTGCTCCAAAGCCAGCTGAAGTTCCAATTACCAGTATTCAAGCTTTCCTCATTGTCTACAGCTTAAAGCTTTGTTAACAGGTTCACTTGCAACATCTTGCTGTTTGTCAACTTCAATGCTTCCAAGGAACTTGAAGGTCCACAAAATTAGCATAAAATTTGAATAGCATTTTAATGGCATCTCAAATTGCCATCTGACTTTCATGGGTTTTGAAATACTCAGCATGCTGTTATTAATGTCATTTTTAAAATCTGCTCATGAAATCCAAAGTCTCAGCTGTAAAGATATTCATCATACTGTTATCCAAAGTAAAACACTGGAAACAATCTAAATGTTAATGAAATAGGAAATCATTAAGTAAATGGTCATACATGTAGCTGTTAATTTTAGATTTATAAAGAATAGTTAATGATATGGGAACACAATATTTTGTAAAAACTTAAGCACAGATTTGGGTATCTATATTATCTATGTTGAAAAGAGAGATAAAGAATAAAGAAAATAGTTTAAGCAATAATACCAGACTAGCTGAACTCCATATATTTATATATATTTTTTTCTTTTGTACATTCTGTGTTTTAAAAATATTCTATAATAAAGGTCTTACTCTGACAATCAGGAAAAATATGTTAACTATCTATTGTTATGATTTTTTGGCCCCAGGGATTTATGTGGGTATCTGGTTTGCATCTTTAATTAACAAAGAAGTAAAGTTCCTTTGTTAATACACAACACATTCCTAGGGCTCAAAATCAAAATTAAAAAAATTAAAATGTGAATGTAGACATGGCCTCATGTACTACACAGACTTAAGTACCATTTGTAGTGTTTCGTGTACCCTTTTAGTCATTCCCATGTAAAAAAATTAAAAATACCTGCATCCATTCCCCCCACATTTTTAAACAGATTTGTATCCTATTATTTTCATTTAACAATAAAGGTATACAGGAATATTTCTATATTACTGAAAAAAAGAATTGCCTTCTGGTTTTCACAGCTGTTCTGTGTTTTAAGTTAATTTTTAAGCAAAGTTCTCATAGATTTAGTGGATAAAATTTCCCCATCTAGTTTGGCATTTAAACGTATAATACAAACTAAATATGTTGGTCAGATATGTACACTTCCACAAGATAATGTCTTTCATTTGCTATAGTGAGGAAAATATTCTAATTTTTCAATATGCTCTATGCAACATACTACCTTGATCACAATTTTTAACAACATATTTAAGTATACAAAGCTCTCATTATGAAATGTTACATTATTGCATAAACACTACCTGCAAAGTCTCTCATGGAAGTGAACAAACAATATCTCTAACTGAGGCTTTTGATTGGAAACAAAAGTACAGTCTACCCCACAGTAGAAGAATGTTACGAAATGTACTGGGTTCAGGGTGTCCACCACAGACGGGAGGCATAACTGGACTAACTTCCCCAGCCTTCTTCACAGTTACCTATGCCTCGAAGTATGTACAACGGAACTTGGATAGAATGATGTACTTCAGTTGCAAGCCTCAGCAGTCTTCCACCATTCCCTTCCTTTCATCTGGCAGTTGAATGTTGATAATGCAGGCCACCTTGGAACTCATTTAGAAGATTTGAGTCTCTAGGCCCGCTGATCATCCATAAGCAACAGAGCCTCCTATCCCATCAGGAACACCTTCTTGGGGCTTCAAGCAAGTACGAAATAAGCCAGTCTAGACTGAGGGGTTGGTCTGTTAAAGGACAGGTCACATAAAAATTATAGTCTGGCTAGATAAGCCAGAATTGGCAGGTTGAAGAAAGCTACATGGAGCAAGATTAAATTAAAAACTAAAACATACAAGATAAACAGTGGTTATTCCAGTGAAAATGGGACAAAGTAAAGATTGTTCCAGAGGAAATGATGAGTTTATATAAGTCCTAGATATGGCACCTTTTTATGACTTCTAAACAGTTCAATATGGTACGTATTGTGTGTTTATGAGTGAGTAGCTATAACTGGGGGTTAAAGGCAAATGCAAGGCCAGAACAAAAGGATAAAAAAGCATTCAGAAGGAGTGAGGTGTGGTGGTGTATGCCTGTAATCCCAGCACTTGGGAGGCTGAGGGAGAATGATCAGTGTGAGTTTGAGACCAGCCTGGGTTACACAATTGAGCTCAAGGCCAGTCTGAACTGCATAGCAGACCCTGTCTCAAAAAGACCAAAGAAAAAGTGTCCAGAAATATCATAACCAAAGGAAATGAAACAAATAGGAGCCAAACACAAAGGAGTAAAAATGAAGAACATGGATTTGGCTCTCAAAAGCAAGTAAACAAAAGGAAGAGCAAAGATCCTATGTAACCCTTAGAAGGCTTGTAAATTAACCTGAAGTGCTACGGGAGTTTGAAATGTCAATATATTTAGGGTCCTCCTATTTATCCTTTCGGTAAAGTAGGCAGATATCCAGGTCCCAGCTCTAACCTCAAAGCAGAGTTTTAGTAATGGGTAGAGGCATAAAGGAGAAACAGTAAAATATTGTACCTATGAAAGGGTAGGTACCTTCAGTAAACATTTGAGGCTTTGAACGCCATATGGTACTTGTCATGACCATGCAACCCTCACAAAATCCATCTTAGATAATAGAGACACAAACGAACATGGTTGTGTTCCAGTAAAACTTTATTAACAAAAACTGGCAGCAAAGATATTCTAAAATAACTGAAAAAAAGTAAGGACAAACTGTCAAGTTTGCCAGTCCAGACTCTATGGCAGAAGGGGGTGGGCATTGTTCAGAAGAACAGTTTAGTTGGACATAGGAGGAGCTTTGGGAAAACTAATCCAGACACCATTCACTGTTAACTGCACTAGTATAAGGGTCAGGAGTGCAGAGTAGGACTGAACTTTCTCAACAGACAAGTAATCACTCAGGACTCCAGTTATAGTAGCCATCGGGAAATCTCCATGATCAGATGTGTAATCCAATGTAAAATCAACAAATTACCCCCAAATCAGCCAAATGGTTGTGTGTTATCCACTGCTGTTCTCTTTGCACAGTTAAGAAAATATGCCAGTTAAATATTTTTAAAATTTATTATTTACATTTGTTGGGCAGGTTTTAACATTAATTCTGTCAACCTTTGCCTATTAATTTATTTTAAGCTCATCTTTTTCAGATATTCATGTTTCCATTTTCAAATAAATTAATCTTACAAAGTTATATAACATGAAAATAACCAAGATAAAATTTTAAAGCCTATAGTAAGATGTGTATGTGTAAGAAACTTTCTTTTTTTTTTTTTTTTTTTTTT
>PVJA010043062.1:0-16890 GCA_004027025.1 Myocastor coypus | reverse complement strand
TGACTCAGACTGGCAAAGATGGCTCTCGCCTATAATGCCAGCACTTGGAAGGCTGAAAACAGGAGGATCACTGAGTCTGATCTATGTAGCAAGACCCTGTAGACCCTGTAGACCTTGTCCTAAATACAGAAAAGGGAAGGGAAAGGAAAGGAAGGGAAGGGGAAGGGAAGGGAAGGGAAGGGAAGGGAAGGGAAGGGAACGGAACGGAACGGAACGGAACGGAACAGAACGGAACCGAACGGAACTGAATGGAACGGAACGGAACGGAATGGAACGGAACAGAATGGAACGGAAAGGAACAGAATGGAAGAGAAAGAAGAGAAGAGAGGAGAAGAGAAGAGAAGAGAAGAGAAGAGAAGAGAAGAGAAGAGAAGGAATTCAAGACAAGGCAAAAAGGAAAAGAAAGGGATCAAGAGATGTGTGAAGCAGGGAGGGAGAAGAAAGAGAAACCAGAAAAGGAATTAAGAAGAGATATGTGCATGAACCAACCTCCCATGGGAAATGTAACTACTATACACTATACAATATATTAATAAACTAAAATAGAAATATTATGGTGTGATTAGAATTAATTAAATATATACAGTATGTATTTAGCTAAAACATCCCTCCGCCAAAGTCGTTCACTTATGATTATAAAATTGAATCCTCAAGCATAAAACCAAGAACTTACACATTTTATTCACATGCACTAAAAGGAACAATTTAAAGCTATCAAATAGCACAGCAGAAAAATGTTTTATAACTCTGGTTCACTTTCCTTCTTTAGATAAACATACATTCCATGTGTTCGAAAATATTTTATTCAAATTTCTGTTAAAGAAACCACTCAAAACCAAACATTCATATTTGAATTTTTGCTCTTCATAAATATATTATTTTTTCTGAATTCATTTTATGTACCATAAGATTATTTCAAGAAAAATTTGTTCATTTATAAAACATTACATGCGATGATTGAAAATTGAAACAAAATAAATTTTAGGGTACACTCTTTAAAAGTTACACATCAAATAAATCATTCATTCTGCAAAGAAAATGTGTCATCTGCATGTAACATAACACTAACTTAAATCACAAAACAAAATATGATTACACTTGTGAGAACATATGTTGTGCTAGGGAGATAGCTCAGTCTCAGTGTCTCAGAGTCTAGTCTCAGTGTCTGTCTGGTAAGTGCAAGGACGCAGGTTTTATCCCTGGTACCATGTGCTATGCTGGCCTGGAACCTCAGGCATGCTGTGCAGGCCACCAAAACTGAGTGTGGTGGTGTACACATGCAATTCCAGCACTAAAGAGGCTGAGACAGGAAGATCACTATGAATCTGAGCTGGGTAGTGAGGCCCAATAATAAGTAAATAAAGACATACATACATACATACATACATACATACATACATACATAAAACGTTTAAAAAATATTTGTGCACTATAATAAGAAGAGTTTCATTTAATTGCATTGTATTATGGGCATTATTTATTTTCCAACAGTATTAAACATGCAAAAATAATAGAGATCTTTGTGAATTTAACTATTCATTAATCTTTAGAATTGAAGATGTTTTTACTGCCAAAGGTGTACGTCTATGTTCCATTTAGCACTCCTGCGTTTAGGAGGGAAGTTCACTGACCTTTCAGAAGCTAGAGGAAAAGCACTGCAACCAAATGGTGGATGACTGGTGGTCATCTTACGAAACCCAGCTGGACTGAAGCAGCACGGTGCTGCCTCGTGTGCGAGATCCACCAGAAGTCTGTTGCCAACAATCTGAAGAGAACCAGAGAAGAACAACTGTTAGGGAGCTGTCGCTACTCTTAGAGGATCTTGTCATGCTGGCTTTCCTGATATGAATGCGTCTGTTCTTGTCAGCAAAGGATCTTGGGACTTCTTTCACTGAGAAGGGCTGTGGCTCACTTTTGGGGAGCTCTGGTCTTCACTTTGAGCTTCATTTACTTCCTGGCTCTGAAGGGGAAGACGGTACCCTTTGCAATGTCCTGGAAAAGCTTACTGTGCTGGCTTTCCTGACATAGATTGAGCTGATCTCATCTTTGGAGGTAGTCTAGACCTTGCTGTTAGTGAGGATAACTGTGGTACTTTTGTGGGAAGCTACGGTTCTTCCTTTGCGTATCACTTCCTGAATCCAACACAGATCCCTCAGCCTGCTAGCACAGATCCTTCATCCCACTGGTGCAGACTTTCCAGTTTCTACCACCGACCTCTGGGCCTTTCTAGCATAGATCTGTGAAACAGCCTTGTGTTAGATATTTCCATGGACTCTTGGCCCCCAGATGAGCTGGGAGGGATGCTGTTATGGTCTCTAAATCTTCAACTTGACTCATGCAATACATTGCTGTGGCCCTCAGCTAGGTTCTTTTGGTCCTCAGTGTATGGACAGATTTCCTATGCCCTTTGTATATGACTCTTTGGGTGACTACTTACATATGAAGTCTTCTGATTTATCATTCTTTATAGCTGAGTAATATTCTATTGCATAAAAATGCCACATCTTTTTCAACAGCTCTTCAGATGATGGGCATTTGGTTGTTTCCAAGATTTGGCTATTACAAATTGGGCTGCTATAAACATAGGTGCACAGATATCACTATGATATGATGTTTTCAGTTCTTCTGGGAAAATTCCCAGTAGCAGGATAGCTGGATTGAACAGGATTTCCAATTCTCGTTTTTTAAGGAATTTCCACACTGCTCTTCATAATGGTTGCACCAGTCTGCATTCCCACCAGCGGTGGACAAGTGTTCCTTTTACCGTACAGCCTCTCCAGTGTTGTTGTTGGTTGATTTCTTGATGATAGCCATTCTTTCTCGGGTGAGATGGTATCTAACTGTTGTTTTAATTTGCATTTCATGAGTGGCTAGCGATGTGGAGTATTTCTTCATGTATTTATAGGCTTATTGCATTTCTTTCTCTGTGATATGTATGTTCATCTCAGATGCCCATATCTGGATTGGGTCTTTGAATTTTGGGACCTTAGTGGGTGACTATTATAACATAAACTTATTAGTCCTGTAGAACCTTTGTCAGTGTCAGCCATCTTGACGAGTTATAGCTATTGCTTGACCAATTTGCTCTCTGTGAGAACCTGAGAGAATATTTTCTCTCTAACGTGACTTTGCTTAGGCACACTATTCATCGTAATCTCCTTGAACAGAAAATTTGGGACACTACTGAGTTATAGGATGTTACAGTACAGGTTCTCTTATGTCCTCAGTCCAGATTGGCCATGAAGGGCTAGGGACAAAATATCGACTATCTTCATAGCCCTTTTTTTTGTCTAATTTTTTGGTTTACAAATTTAAGTTCTTAACCCTCCAGAAAAGAAGCTTAGTGATACTATTACTCTATAACGTAAGTACTTGAGCTTGTCATCACGTTCTTTCTGAATATCAAATACCTTAGACTTAACATGGAACTGGTTCTTTCCGTTAATCATTGATATTCTAATAAGTCCCATAGAATGTCATTTAAAAATACACATTTTTACATAGAAATTTAGAAATCTAACCATATACAAAATTGTGGTAGGACATTCCTATGACTTTATTCTTTGTCTCTTATTCTTTTTTATTACCCTTTTTTGTTCTTTTTTTTAAAAAAAATATTTACTTGAGAGAGAGAGTACAACAATAATTGTAACACACACCGAAAAGAGCAAAAGGACAGGCATTCCAAGTATGGTTTGAGTATTACACTTTGTTATTCTCAGTGTGAAAACCCTGTTGGAGATTTTTAGGACCATTGTTTCAAGATAAGTCTTGAGAAGAGGCCACCCGGAGCCGGAGTCGCCTTAGCCATGTCTTCCGGGGCCAGCATGAGTGCCCTGCAGCGCCTAATGGAGCAACCCAAGCTCGAGGCCAGCGTGGAAAGGATCAAGGTTTCCCAGGCAGCCGCAGAGCTGCAGCAGTACTGCACACAGGATGGCTGCAAGGATGCCCTGCTGGCTGGTGTTCCGGCTGGCAGCAACCCCTTCCAGGAGCCCAGGTCCTGTACTTTATTCTGAAGACAGGAAGGAAGAAGTCTGCTGAGGAATCCCTTCAAGCGCAGTGATGAACAACTCCCTCCAAGTCTCAAGAGAATGCCTTTCTTTCACCAAAAGTCTTTTAGATATTTCACACCTTTCTCGTGGCTGGGAGCAGAAGTCAAGTTTTTACAAAAGTTAATAATTTTCTACTCAAATAAGGAAAGTGAGTGAGGGAGTAGGGTTTATAGTAATGGCCTGGTTCTTTTGCCGAAGTGCTTTATTTTAGTAAAGAAGAACCTTACCAAACAATATGCCTCTTTTATAAGTGAACTACTGGTGGTGTTATTCTTGGAATACCATGAATGTTTTATTTACTGAATTTTTACATTTTAGGAAGCAAGGTATTTTTGTCTATTAAAAATTGAATGTTTGTAATTTGTTGTTCCTAACATTTTTATACTGTAATAAAATTTATTCTTTTATCATAAACTTACAATTATCAGATGAAGACAAAAAAATATAAACTGGTGGAAGGTAGACCTTAGTTCATCTAGTAGGTTGTAATTATTTTATACTTGGAAGATTTATGTTTAACACTAACCACAGAAGGCATTCCTCAGCCAAGTTGTTTAAAAAGATTTTCTGTTGTGTAGGAAGCATTTGATCCTTTTTCTCTTAGATTTATGTACTTTATAGTAGAGGTTGCATTTTGAAAGAATTGTACATTATTGCATATCCGGAAACAATATTTAAAATGCAAATGACATGTAAAAGAGTGCAAATAATTAAAAACGAACTAATGTGAAAATACAAAAAAAAAAAAATCCTGAGATTTGTCTGACCTTGTCAGATACAGAAGTTACATTTTTTGTTACATAGGTATAGGTCTTGCTTCAACTTGGTCTTAATCATCGAGCAGAAACATTTAACCACAAGGTATAAAACATAAATCCAGATTACTATGCTGAGCTATAATAGGTTCAAGTCAATAGCATCTGACATTGTGGGTTGTGCTGATAACCCACTACTATTATGGGCTATTGGACTATGCATACAACTACTTTCTCTTAGTTCAATAAGAAATATTTATACCAATAGTGTTTAAAAAATTATCATGTCTGCATCTTGTACTCTGAACAACCAGTATGAAGACAACAATATACATTGTATTAATTATTGTGGCTGTCCTACTAACATGTTTTGGAAATGCCTCATCGTTATTTCTTTCTTATTAAAGTTAATAAAATTTAAAAAATAAATAAAGTCTAATCTCTATATTATATTGTATCCCTTAAAAATTCTGACTACAAAAATGTTCAGTTGTTGTTTATAGACAGGATTAAATTCAATTCTCTTTGAATAATCACTAATGGACTATCACAAATTCTTTATGGTTCAATAAATAAGGATAATAAAGTTTTAGTCATGGTGGAAGAAAGCTCAAGAGGGGTCTTAGGTTTAGAAAGGATTGTTTTTGTTCCAATTCTAAGATCCTACAAGTGTTCTAATACTATAAAACTCCTTGTTTATAGTACCTTCTTATATTTATTTGTATATTTAGCAGCAGAATTTAGTAGATTTGATTTGGAAAGAAGCAGTTGACAGGTAGGAAAGAGATATTATTTATCTTCCTATTTTCTATGCTGTTAACTCACATTTTCCATCCTAGTATATGAACTTTCAGATTTCTCTTGTAAATTCATAGAACTGAAAAGAGAAAAAAAATGTAGTTTTTATTTTACTTTCATTTTTTGAGTTGGGGAGGAGGCATCAATAATTGTTTTAGAACTTTGTCTGTGTTCACAGTTATTAACATGAGTGAATTTGAGAAATAGCAGATAAAATTGTGGAATTTTCACTAATTTCAAGTTCTATACTCAAAGTCCAAGAAACCTTAGTCTTTAAATGAACTACATAACATAATAGCAAAAGCTGTTAAAAATTTCTAATTACAGAATTTTCTACAGTCAGAGGAGCCTACTGGTAGAAAATACATTAGAAATTCTCATATTTCTTCAATTCATGAGTTTATTTTGATGTTTTTGTGGGTACTTTCCTATAAGAAGATCATAGTTGCTTTCTATTACTTCCTTTAGAGTGAAATATTGAATATGCATTTAATTCTTATACTTATTGTAGTATACTAAGAGATCACAAATCTCAATTGGTAAGAAAGAAGGAATATTTTACCTCAATAGGCAAAGTTCCTTCTTTAGTTGAGAAAATATATGACTGAATTTCAGTCACAAAATCTAGTCTTTTTATCTTTGCTACTTCATTTAACAGTAGAATGCACAAAAAAAGCTTTCTAGAAATATGGTTGGCTAATAAATTATCAAGAAATGCATAAGATAACTATAAAAATTATTTCACTGCACTCTTTTCAGTAAATTTGTTCATATATTTAAAAAACATGTACTGTTACATCTGTTATGCCGAAATGGTATGAGTCGATGTTATAAAGGGAGCTGATCATGCACCATGAGTGCATTTTACTTATTATACTAAGATGCATAAACTAAAATATTACAGTAGACAATGAAAATGTCACATATATATATATATATATATATATATATATATATATATATATATATATAATTCACATCTTTTTTGGGGGGGAAGCGTCTACAGGGTGTTAAAGGTTTCACTACTAAATCAGACATGTAGTGATCCACCTGTTTACAGCCTCGGAAGAGCTGGGATTACAGGCACACGCCACCACACCCAGTCTCAATTGTCATCTCATCATGTCCTGCTGGCAGAGCTCACATGGCAGGCCCAGGGACCTAACCCCTGGCCCCTGATCCTGCTTGTAGGTGCTTCAGTCCGCTGAACAATTTGATCTGCCCCAACTCACATATCATTCTAACGCAGCATAGAAGACAAATAACAGCGGCTAGAGTGTAAGACTGTTTTCCATCCATCTCAATACAATACTTCAGAGAATGAACTAATGGAGAAAGAAAGTTGTTTTGGCTCATAGTTTTAGTGATTTCAAACTACAGTCATCAGTTGGCTTTGGTACTTTGTTTGAGGTAGTATATCAAGGTATGAGAGGTTTGTGAAACTCAGTTGTTTATTCCTTGCCTTGTAAGCAAAGGAGATAGACCGGGTCCCACAGCTCCTTGAAGTCCTAATGAGCTGCCACACTTAAGAATTTCCACCACTTCTCAACAGCACCAAGCTGAGGACCAAGCTTTTAACATATGGACTCTAGGGGAACATTTCAGAACCAAACTACTGTATGTATAAGTAATGTTATAATGAGGACCCAGAATTTGATCTGCGTCTTCAATGATAGGAGTTAAAGTGGGAGCAATTGTTTGGACCTTTTCTTTTCCTGTTTTTTAAATATTTTATATATTTTTATATATTTCTTTCATCTTCTAATTTTACATGCATGTACACGGTAATATGAATAACTGGTTGGAAGACAATGCTATGTATTACAAGAAACACTGTGAAATCCATATTAATTTGTTAAGTTAAATTCTGTATCCCTTAAATATTTTTGTTTTAATTATAATTTGTACTCTTTAAAAATAAAAAAGTAAATAAATAAGCAGAGTAATATACATTTAGAAGAAAAAGAGAGGCGTTTAACCATGTTTTTTGTTGTACTTTGCTGTCTTCAATGTAGTTGCTCAGACTACAGATAATAGCACATATTATCTCTGCAGTCAACTCCAAAGAAGTTTTAATAGTGTTGAATAAATTTTGCAATTTAAGGATGATAAGTAGTTGTTCTCCTGACAATCAAGTAAGACTACATAGACTAGGTATAAAACAACCAGCTGGAAAGTTATTTTGTAATATTTCCAGTGATAGATATATGAATTTGACCTGAGGCAGAAGCAGTGAGAGGAAAGGGAGAAGGCATTTTTGGAGACATGTAGAGTAGTTTTGGTAGGGTTATATTTACTAGGTTTAATGAGCTATGTTCCCACTCAATGAGATAAAGAAGGAAAAAAAATTCTATTTCTTGTATTCACATTATTTGAAATCATAACTATCTTATTTAGCTCTCTCCTTAGACTGTGAATTGCAACGTGTAGCTATTCATTGCTGCTCATATATAAGACTCCTTTAGATGAAGGCCTAAGGGATGGGTAATTAAATAAGTGCATGAATCAGTGAGAACACATTTGCGCACATTTCATTTTCAATTTAAAATTTGGAAACTTCTACTTTTGAACTGAAGCAGTTGCAGCTTTATCCAGACTTCCCATCAGTTTAGAACAGAAGAACTTTCACACTGTTGTGAAATGTAATGGCAATGGAGTTCCTTTTTTACTTAGTAGAGAGCTTTCTGTAACCTTGCTGATTTTTATTGCCAATTTTATGGCATGTTTATAGATTTAAAAATGCTGTGGCATTGATGGCCTACTACATTTATGGTTCTCATCCCAAATGTTTACAAAACCAAAAACCAAGTGAACCTAACCATGATCACCAAAGTTGGCTTAATGTTTCTAGTCCAGTAAAGTTTGTTCTCATCAATTTCACATTTGTTGAGGGACAGCATGTAGAAAATTATGTACAGATTTATGAATGCCAGTAGATACACTCTAGACTGGAATTTTTTTTAATCTTTTTGAGCCAGGGTCTCACTCTGCAGTTCAGGCTGCTCTTGAGCTCACCTTTGTAGCCCAGGCTGGTCTCAAACTCGCACTGATCCTCCTGCCTCAGCCCCCAGAGTGCTGGGATTACAGGCGTGCACCACTATGCCTGGCTCTCGCTGTGCATTTTAGGCTGGTCTTGAACTCATTTTTTTTACCCCACGCTGGTCTCGAACTCATACCAATTATCCTGTCTCAGCCTCCCAAGGGCTGAGATTAGAGGCTGGAATATTTTCTTGATTCATATAAAAGTAAACCGAAGGAGAGTATAGATAAGCTATTAAAACAATAATTACACAGCATTTCTGTGAACTCATCATAATATTCTGTCACATAAGTATCTATGACCCAGGAGAACTTATGGATGTCTATGAGAACTATTTTTAAATGATCACAAGAACAATGCATTTTTCATATCATTTCATTATGACTTTTAACTTAGTTTAAATTTAATTTTAGCATTTAAATGTGCAATAAATATGACATTAACAAAATTTTAGTTTCAATACTAAACTAAGTTTTAATTTGTCATTAAACACAATTTCAATTTATCCTTAAAATAATGTGTGCTATATAGATTTATGCAAGAATAAAACTATTTTAGCTTACTTAACGTAGATAAGCTGATGTGGAATATTATCCTGCATACGACAAGTATGCATTTGAAACCTCATAGCTTTTAAAGTTAGCACTCATGAAACTACGTTTTCTAATCTGGATAATTAAATGTCTAACTATATAAAAGAAAACTCTTGTTACTTTTTGACATTACTGTTAAACTTTTTCACCAATAAAAAACAAAGGATATCTCAGAACACATTAGGAATTCTAGGTCTTGAAAATTAGGGTAGTGATTGATTATACACCCAAGCAGGGCTTAGACACCCAAACCAAGCCACTAGTATTTTAATTACAGATTAATTAAAACACAGAGCCGCTTAGCCACTACATTGTTAACTTGAAATTTTGCTTCAAAATGTTCTTGGAATGACTTATCTAATGTCTACAAATACCAGAAGTTTATTATATTGGTGCTGTGAATTGTAACTTCAATTTATTTTGCCACTTCAGATCTATCTATTCTTAATCTTATTTTGAATATAGATTAATTCATCTTAAATTGCCTGTTGGCACCATAGCAGGCATGCTTGGAAAGTCAAATAGAAATTTGAATAAATTAAGGATTGAAGTACTTTTCATACCAGTTTTAACCTTTATCTTTTAGAAATTTTGTCCAGACTCAGCTGACAGAGGGAAAAATGAGGTCTAGGAAGGGTGGCTTACCAGGATTTATTAAGTTGAAGTATGCGGGGTGCATAGCTCCCGTGCAGGCGCTCGCGTTCCCTCAGTTCACTCATCTGGCATGATTCCATTTTTACGTCCTAAATGCTATGGACTGAAGGAATGCATGACTGCTGTATCAGGCAGCCTGTGTAAAATACTTGACTTCAGCAAATCTTTGACAAGCACCATTCATTAATCTTTGTTTCATAATTCTAACCCATATGCATACCCTGCCTCTCTGTCCCTATCTGCAAGTAAATTGGATTTTAAGAAAATGAAGAGGTCAGCAGAAGATGTGGGAGCACATGTTTTTCTGTTGAAACCAATCAGTGGACTGGGGTTACAATGTCAATGGTTAAAGTTAGTAGACTTGTCCATATTTCAACAGAATCATCAATTTATATCAGCAAAAATATTTTTGTAAGCCTTGGTATCAGTAAAAATGAACTAACTAATAAAACATATGGGCAACTTTTTGCCAATCGATATTTAAGATCTTAAGATACAATTGTATAAAATAGAATAATTTAACTACAGCAAAACGTAACAGGGCTTGATTTTCATGTCCAATGTTGAGTTGCTCTTTGCTGTAACAGTGAATTTGTTACCTTTTACAGAAGTGAATATTAAGAATAAATAGGAAAGTGGACAAATATATATATTGAAAATGTTATCGACATATAAGCTACACAGAAAATGGACATTGTAAGATTCAGATCTACAAAATGAAAAATCACAAAAATTATATCTAAGTTTTTAGGGCCCTAGTTTACTCAGCAGTTTTAAAATTTGAGAGGAACGTTAAATACACTCTTAGGCTAGAAGAACACAAATTCTAAAGGTGTAGGGACACTGGTGAGCCTGAGAAGCAGCGTGAAGGTAACTAGACTTGCAGAGTGAGGCAAGGAACACTCACGGAAAGTGAAGCAGTTTCAGATCCTCTCAAACAGAGATTTCTTCCAAGATTTAGCTCTGACAGATTGCGCTGCTATAAACATGCACATATATCACTGAGGTAGGAGGTTTTTAGCTCTTTTGAAAAAAATATTCAGAGGGGAATGGCAGCTTTAATGTTATCTTTTTAAAGAAGGTCCACACTGGCTTCCATGGTGGCCGTACCAGTCTGCTCTCCCACCAGCACTGACGCAGGTTCCTTTCTCCCCATAGCCCTCCAGCATTTGTTGTTGGCTGACTTTTGACCACAGCCATTCTTTCTGGAGCGAGATGAAATCTCAGTGTAGTTTCAATAAGCATTTCTCAAATGACCAATGATGTTATTCATGTTGCTTTGTGCAGTGAAATTCTGTTTCATCTGTAACTTTTCTGTATTATTTATTTACTTTTTATCACTTTTTTTCTAATCTTCATTTATTTGTATTATGTCCGGCTCAGCCTGCTCTGGGGTTCGGGCTTGTGTAGCATGTGGTGCTAGTGATCAAACTGCAGTCCCTGCGGTTGCCTGAGCTTGCCTAAGCAGAAGCTTTAGACCATTGAGCTATCTCACCAGCCCATTTTTTTCTGTTTTAATACTATTTTTTATGCTCTTTCAAAAATAATTTTTCTGGGGGGTGGGTGGTGCTGGCTCAGAGTGCCTTAAGCGAGGATCTGAGGATTGAACCACTGTTCCCTGTGCCTGACTGGGATTGCCAGCACAAGTGCTTAAACCACTGAGCTAACCTGAAAACCTCCTCTCTTTAAAACATTAAAAAAAAAAAAAAGGGTAGATTTCATTGAAATGATCTGGAATTGCTGTTATTTGTTGCCAGCTGGACATAGAAAATAAAAATGCTTTACAAAGGACATTTCACAGAGCTTAAAGTGTCTTTACTTCTTTTATTTATAACACCTGACCTTACTCACCAATAGTCTCACATCTACCGAGATAGACTGGTGGTATGAGAGACACCTCCAAAGAAACGTGGAAAGTATCAAATTAAGATGTGAAAAATGAAATAAATCTATGCTTAATATGTTACACAAAATATAAGAACATTTTGATAACTTGGGCAGTTATTTTTCATTTTTTTCAGAAAACAAAATGAGAATGATAGAGCTAAGAATACAAATTATGAGATTTAAGAAACTAAATGGTGAGATTGACAGGTTAGTCAGTACTCTAATATTAAAACTGAACCTGAAGGGCCAGCAAGATAGTTAAGCAAACTCAGCAGTGTCTTAAGCAAGTTCAGGGACTGAGGTTCAATTCCTAGTACCACATGCCCTGCTGCCCTGCTCTCTGCGTGCACCAAGTGGGTGACTGTGCTTCACCCTGGGGACACACCCTTGAAATCCCACAGCAGGGTGGGCTGAAGCAGAAGGAGCACTATGAGTCTGAGTTCCATAGTGAGACTCTATACCAAATACATTTTTTTTTTTTTTGAAAAAAAGGCAAACCTGAAGAGAAATGGTCATAATAAAACCTGGAAAGATTTCCACAAAGACTGCATTACAATGTACAGCAGCCATGGAGCAAATGGAGAATGTATCATGCTTCAAACTGCAATACATAAGGGAGGTAAAGACAAGCCCGCGTGGAAGTAGGGTGTGAAGGTGCACGGTAGCCACGATGACGGCGCCACTGAGTTCAGAGAGGCCGACCGAGAACCCCGGAGACAGCTCGGCAGCAGTAGGCAAGCCCCACACAAGGCGGGCACGGCAGTTGTGTAGAAAACTCAAGGGAACGGAAAAGCATTTAAGGAATCAAACAGCACCAAGAAGGATGAAAGCTGCGTTATCACCAGAAGCCAGATATATGAGACGGCCCTGTCTTTGCCGCTGTGATCTATAATGGGGATTTTGTCATTTTTGGCTAAACATTAATCTATTTGAACTTGAAGACAAACACCAGAATGGATTATTTAATAAGGTTTCATAATATATCCTTTTCCTCCCTGAGCTGCCGCATGAAAATTTTACCCGCACATGTGCCTTTGATGAAGTATTAAAATTTATAATCAACCTGTCAAACATCCTGTTATAATTTCTTTGAAATTATTACCCAGCACCCCAGTCGTGATCATATTTAACTAAAAAGTATTCCTTACCACATCCCTCTTTCATGTCTCTCTTTGGATTATTTTAATATTTAAAAAATTAAATTGGTTTTGAATTAATTATGTTAATAAGAGGAGGAACCATTTTGTAAATATTTTGTCCGACACACACATACAAATTAGAAGAAAGAAAGGAGAAAACACCATTATACAGACATAAGGACGCATGACTACCTTCTCGGCACTTAAAGATACTTTCCTGGAGGATGCCAAGTTTTAGCCCAGTCTGACTGGCTTGGAAAGAACTCGCCTTAAGAGAGAATTTTAAAAATTAAAAGAAGGTTGAAGATTCAAGTCAGCGCTCTCTGCTGTCCAGTTCTCCCTATCATAAAGGAAAAAAATGCATTTGATCATTTCTCTCTTATAACCACAGACTGGAAGAAAGGAAGTTACAGAGGTTTTGGTTAGTTCTGTTTTTAACTTAGATCTAGTCAGATGCGCTCTGTAGGATGAAGAAGTTCTGCCGCGTGTTGCTCATATCTCAGGATGTGTGGTAGGAACTGTATGCAAAAAAATGACTTCTTAGAAGTCTACAGTTGCCACAGTATCTCTTGTATTTTATAATATTTTGGAAAAAAGTGATCATATATTTTTGCGGACAGAAACACATCCTGACACTCAACCGCATTTAACTTGAAAAGAAACAATACAATAGTAATACTGTCCTTTAATAAAAAGGACAGGTTCATTCTCGTCTTTTCCATCTTTACTACCTCATATTCCCAAACATTAGGATTGGTTCCCTCCCTGTATGTGTCTCCAGTTTTCCACGTAAGGACTTGATGTCTTTGCACCGATGTTATTCCAACCATAGCAATTTGTGAAGCTACTGGCTAACTCATTTTTAACTACCCGATCATACTCACATTTTCTCTTCTCTGCATTGTCTTTGACTCTCAAGTTTTATTGTTGTTCTCTGACCTCAGCTCCGATAGGAGTTTGGAAAGATCTCAGGATTTGAAAGCATATTTTCTTTAGATTCATCATCATTTAAAAGGGAGGCACACATTTGTCCAGTCATGTGACACTTGCATGACATTCTAGTACTTTATTTCATTTATTTAGTTCGAGCCCAATGATTAAAAATATTTAAGAATGACCCAGGAATCTTTACACTGAAACTTCTCAAAGGAGCGTTTGTTTGTGTGGTAATCACTTGTTGAGTTTCTCGGGAAGTTCTAATAGCAACAATGAAGCTTCACTTGTTTTCGTCACCCTTCCTGATCACTCTACTTAAGAAAGAATTTGGTTGGTTGCGGAGTTTTTGATTTGCCTTATGTTCTGGGGTCACTTTAAGTTTTAAAACTCATTGAAAAATATGAATATCAGTCTAAATTTTTACCCTTTTAAATGGCTTTTTCTTTACTTTACCTAAATGTCCAAAAGATTAATATATATTTACCAGTATTGTTACCAGAACACATTTCCTGGTTCATATGAGTGAATAAAGGCTCTTAGACAGAGACTATGATTACAGTTACTTTTTTAGAATCCTATTTTTAGTTTCTAGTCTTATTGTTGTGAAAAAAGAGCCCCACCTAAATCATTCATTGTAAAATTTTAAGATACCTGTCTTCCTATTCTCCTGCTCCTCTGAAGAATTTGTCATTGTCATTTGTTCTTAGCAATATTATCATTGTTTAAAGGAGTTTTCTTTGTTTATTTATCATATTTAAAAAAAATAAGAGGCTTCAATTTTATAGCTTGATAGTTCCCATCAGTTCTAATGAATTTTAACCTTTCTCTAGCCTTTCCATTGCTTTTCTCTTTGTTTTTTACATAAATTCTCAGCAAAAATTTAAGGTTCAATTTCTCTTTCATTGGATTTACATATGTGTAAATCTATGTTCTTCATTTTTAATAATTTTTGTCATTTATTACAGTTTTCTTATTGTATTTTCAGTTTTGTCTGCATAGTTATAAAATCAATTTATATAATTTTAATTAAAAGTTAGTTTTCCCTTTAGGTGATGTACTTGATAAGATTTCCTAATATATACTATGTCTCTTTTCGCAGCTTCCTTCAACTTGAAAAAAATATATATGTATATATATATATATATATATATATATATATATATATATATATATAATTTTTCTGAAAATGTTACACATCTTGTTTTAATCAGGATTTCCCAAATAAATAAAATCACTATGTGTTTAAATTAAATGGATGGATGGATACATAAATAGATTGGTTGGTCAATCAATCCATTTATAGATAGATAGATTTATAGATAGATAGATAGATAGATAGATAGATAGATAGATAGATTGATAGACAGACAGACAGACAGACAGACAGACAGACAGACAAACCATATGCAGCAATCAGAAATTTGAGGTAGAGAACAAGTCCAAGAGTGTATAAAGCCTGAGAATTTTCCCAGAGTGTGTCTTTATGATATAGACATAGGAAATTCACTAATTATAATTCAGCTCAAGTCTGCAGATCAAGAAGTAGAACTAACAGTGTAAATTCCCATCTCGAGACCAGAGAAGATAAGATGAGATGTCTTAGCTGAACTAGGTAAGCAGAAGGCAAAACGAATGAGATCTTTTCTCCGCATGCTATTTTACTGACTTCCCTGTTATTGACTGATACCATAACCTTGGCAGGGCCTTGAGTCACTCTGTTGTAAGCTGCTAAAATAGATGGAAATACTGTAGGCAGTCAGCCAGGGCCAGGCACTCAGAAGGTGGCAGTGGAGGACAAGGTGCCTTGCAACTGTGACAGAGACACTCTGCTGTGGGCCAGACCTGAAGACCAGTGGTCAAACAGGTGCATGCCTCTCTAGAGAACAGCATCTGGGATTGAGGATCACCTTGAGGAAGCCAGGAAGAAGCTCTAATCCCGCCCCTACAGGAGAACCCCCTGCTGTTCCATATTCATGCATGCTTGCTACAGGGTTTGCTTCCCCATGTGGTCTGGGACTGAATCAAATTTACCTGAGAAATTGTGACAAATTGTGATTGTAACCCTGTTGGTTGACAGTACTTTTGTCTCACTTCATGCTTCCCTTGTGAGTTCTAAGGTGTTTTCCACCTTTGCCTCTGTGGAAAAGATAGATTCTGGGGCAATCTGCTTGGGTCCCCTCCTGTCCCTCTCTCAAACAGGAGCTTTCTTTCCCCTAATAAAAACATTCTGACCTTAACCTCTGTTTTTCCTAATATTTATTCTTCATCTTTAGAGAACATGAACTCTTCACAGGTATCTTTCAGGTTGGGAGTTTCATTGACCTATATCAATCAACTCCAGGAATTCAAACGTTGATTTTATCTGAACGTCATATATATATATATATATATATATATATATATATATATATATATATAATATTCAACATATATATATAATATATATATAATATTATATATATATAATATATATAACATATATATATATATAATATTCAACATATTTATGTGTCAGTTCTGGATCTCTGTACTTAGAAACATAAGATCATCTCAAAATAAACATAGGTTTGTATGTATGGTCCAACAGTCCATAACAGTAGTGGGTTATCAGCTCAGCTGGCACTATCGGAACCTATCGACTTGAGCCTTTTACAACTCAGCATATTAATATGGGTTTCTTATTTCTACCCCATGGTATGGAATATTGGATTATGTATACAGATACTTCGTCTTTGTGCAATGGAAAGAAAGAACTGTACTAATGATGTTTAGATAAAAAATCAAGTTTGCATCTTTACTCTGAACAACTATGATGAAGACAGCAATATGCAATGTGTTAAGCATTATACAAACAATAAAAATAAATAAATAAAAATAAAATGAACATGCAAAATAAACTTAGGCTTTGGAAACATCTTAGAACATTCAGTTCAGCTACATTTTGCTCTCTTCTTCTCATGAAGGTTGTGAATTCCTTGATGGGGAGTTAAATATATATATATATATATATATATATATATATATATATATATATAT
>PVJA010043061.1:0-16973 GCA_004027025.1 Myocastor coypus | reverse complement strand
AAAAAGGTTTTTGGTTGTTTTTTTTTTTTTTGGTGGGGGTAGGGATCAAATTGCTGTCCCTAGCCGGGCGTGGTGGCTCACGCCTGTAATCCCAGCACTTGGGAGGCTGAGGCAGGAGGATCGTTGTGAGTTCGAGACCAGCCTGGGCTACAAAAGTGAGCTCAAAGCCAGCCTGAGCTGCACAGTGAGACCCTGTCTCAAAAAGACAAAAAAAAAAAAAAAAAAAATTGCTGTCCCATGTGCCTGACAGAAATTCCCACACATATAAGTTTAAGTAAGGTGAGAAATATATAAACAGCTTTTTTTTCCCCCCCCCCTTTTAAGATAGGGTCTTGCTATGCAGTTCAGGCTGGCCTTGGACTCACTTTGTAGCCCTGGCTGATCTCAACTCACAAGGATCCTCCAACTCGGCCTCCTGAGTGCAGCAATTAAAACCCTGGACCACCATGACCAACAATAGCTTTTACTTTTTAAAAATCTAAACAGTACAATATGAGGTGTTTCTATTTCTTCCATATCATTTTCTGTATTAGAAATAGTTCTGTTTAAAAAAAAAAAAAAAAGAAAGAAAGAAAGAAATAGTTCTGTAAAAAAAAAAAGAAAAGAAAAGAAACTGTTAACATGTCTAGAGAGTTGTTCCTTTCTTTTCTTCCTCTGGGGAAAAAAACTGAGGAATTAACATTTAGCAATCCAGGCTCAGGGCTGGGGCGATGGCTCAGTAGAATAAGCTCTTGCCTGGCAAGCGCAGCATCCTAGGTTCAATCCCTAGTACCCCAGGGGGAAAAAGAATCCAGGCTCAGTGAAGCCTGGACATTTACTCTAGTGAAGACTAATGTCTAACTCAGGAGCTCACAGATCACCTCTGAAATGAAGCAGCATGGACAGGCAAGTGTGAGTAAGAATGAAAATTCAGGGTAACATACACAGGAGCATTTAGCCCACAAACCAAAGATGGCAGTGTGACTTTAGTTATATGTTCGGCAAAACAGATTTTAGAAGTTGTACTACTCAGTTTAAGCCTTACAAAAGAATTATGCATGCCTGAGTACTACGACTATTTAACATTATAACAAAACCATGGTAGTACAGGCTAGGAAGATGTGTAATGGGTACAAAAATAATGTCTCACTTAGGAAACATTTCCAATATGAATTTTTTACATATTTTTCAAAATCAACACACTTTCAAATCAAAGTACATAGCGCTCTTGATTCCAGCCTAGTTATTTCAAATGAGCTTAGCCTTTTATTCAATTGCCTTATTTCACAGGTGAAAAACTGAAGCAGAAACAGACACACTCCAGGGTGCAAAGGCAACAAGTGACAGAGCCAGTGTCAGAAATGACTGAGAACAGGAAGTCAGCAACAGCAGGATCTCTGTGGATGGGCTCAGAAACTAAGCACAAACCCAGAAATAGCCCAGGGGTTACCTTAGTTCTGTGGTTCTCTGCATTCAGTCCCTCGTAAAGAGTTTTGTTGAAAGATATTTCACCAGAGACCTGTAGCTCAGTCATATCTCTTAGCAACTGTAAGACGGGAGAAAGGAGAGGGGAACAAAACATAACTGAGATACGGACTCACTGCTTCTGGACAGTCTTCCCCATTGGTCTCTTTAAACATGCTCCTTCTCTCATTTTCCTTCACCTCATTAATAGCCTCAGCTTCCACATAATTACCTCAAGAAAGAAACCCGTCAATATTCCTCAGCTTTTTCATTACCCTCTTCCTGATGCCACAAACTCATTTAGCAATGCCTTTTTATTTATTTATTTTTTTTTTTTTTTTTTTTTTTTTTTGTCTTTTTGAGACAGGGTCTCGTTATGCAGTTGAGGCTGGTCCTGAGCTCACTTTTGTAGCCCAGGCTGGTCTCGAACTCGCACCGATCCTCCTGCCTCAGCCTCCCGAGTGCTGGGATTACAGGCGTGAGCCACCACGCCCGGCACAGCAATGCCTTTTTAAAAAATTTTCCTTTTGCCTATGCTCTTTTTTTCTCTATTCCATTGCTATTTCCTCTGATCTCATATGCTCATCCAATAATCACTTGGTCATTAGTCCTCACTTTATAGTAAGTGATCAAGAAAGGCCTAAAACCAGGTGTAGTGGTGCACGTCTGTAATCGCAGCACTTGGGAGGATGAGGCAGGAAGATCAGTGCGAATTTGAGACCTGCCTGGGCTATAAAAGTGAGCTCAAGGTCCGTCTGAACTGCAGAGTGAGACCCTGGCTCCAAAAGACAAAAAAAAAAGTTTTAGGGGTTGGCTCGTGGGCGCCATTATGGCGGGCACGCTGAAGAAGACCACTGGCCTCATGGGATTGGCCGTGTGCAAGACACCGCACGAGAAGCTAAGAATATTGTATACAAAGATTCTTGATGTTCTTGATCAAATTTCTCAAAGTGCTGCATATAGAAATACAAATGAGAGGCTGGCTATAGTGAAAGTGGAACCAGATGTTAAAAAGTTAGAAGACCGACTTCAGCTAGGCCAAGCAGAAGAGGTGATTCTTCAGGCTGAAGATGAACAAAGTCTGGCAAGGAAAATGATGCAGTGGAAACCATGGGAGCCATTAGTGGAAGAGCCTCCTGCCAACCAGTGGAAATGGCCAATATAATTGTCATTTACTGCCATTGATGTTTGATGGGAATCTGATATAATTAAATGTTGTTATATTAAAAAAAAAAAAGTTTTAGGGGAAGAAGAGTATTGTGCAAAGAAATATCAATTACAAAGGTCTTGTGTCCAGAAACAGAACATAATAGCTGGGCTACAAGAAAGGGACAGGAAAGAAAAAAAGAGTACCAAGAGACAAAGCTAAAGAATCAAGCAGAGACCAGATCATGGACAGATTAGCAGCCCATAGGAAAGAGGCATGGATTTTAGTCTAAGTATATTCAAATGCATTCTTTTCTTTCCTCCTTCTCCTCCTCCTCCTCCTCTCTCCCTCCTCCCTTCTTCTTTGCATGAAAGTAGCATAATCTACTGTTTGATTTTAGAAGATGCACAGTGGTTAGGTGGAGAATTATCTGTAGAAGGTATGAGAAAAGCACAGGCAAGGAAAATAGATCCGAGGGTGGAAGGGGTAACCCCCTAGCAAGAGAGGGTAGCTTTAATTACAACAGCAGCAGTAGAGACAGCAAAGTGGAATGGATTTAGAATATATTCTGGAGATAGAGCAGCAAGGCTTGTAACTGAAATAAATATGGGATGTAGAAAAGTGAGAAGTCATGGGTAATTTCCAGAACTCCTAGTACCCAATAGGAGTAGGCTGCCTACTGAAGGCAGGCCCAGTGACTGGCTAAGGAGCCGACTGGGACAGAGGTGGAAGAAACCTCTTTTGGACGCGTTAAACTGTGGATGCTATTATGCTTTGTAGGGCGAGCATCTCAACCTCAAGTACCTGCTCAGCGTGACCCAAGGAGATCTCTGCAGCCACGGTGACATTTTCCTTATCCGAACTGATGTTGCAGCTCACTGAGTGCCACTCTTCCACATGCTGGAAAATCAAAGTGCCCGTGACTAGCTTAATCTCCTTCTGCGTGGAAAGGCTGACATTTTTAACATTTAAGACACAAAGTACCTTCTGGTCCCAGGATGGAGGGTGTGAGCAGTTTGAGCAATTATACTGACCCCAGAATAGCCCTCACTTGCAAACGCGACCCACTGAGGCGAACCTCCGAAAAGCAGCTACTTCATTTCTCCGTTCACCCGCTTCAGGCCCTCCTCAATTTCTTGCTTAGCCTCTCGTGGTAGCTATGCTCACCTGAAGCGGATCGCTCCCACACGCACGCTCCTGATGCTGGGTGCACTCAGTGGAAGCCTGAAACGAGAGCCATTCTCACAACTCACTGAAAAATTAAAACTGCCCTGGTCGGCTTCCGTACGACTCAGCGTGCCGCGCATGCGCAAAACCGGAAGCCGACCCTTCGTGGCTAGGCCGGCATGTGAAAGTATCGCGGTGTTTGAGTTTGAACCGCTTGGCGGGAGCTGCCAGGATATGGCGGCATCACTGCCGCGATCGGAGAGCCGGCTCTTCCGCACGTATGGGGCTGCTGGCGGCGGGAAAGTGCGGCGGCGGCGATCGGGCCGGACAGCCGCACAATGGTTCCCGCCACAGAACCAGGAGCATTTGTTCAGCAGCAGTGACACCAGCAGCGGCCGCTCCCAGTCTGTCGCTTCCGACGATCCTGGCGACCCTGACTTCCTCGGCAGCCCTGTCGGCCGACGGCGGAGGCGTCCAGGCGGTAGAGTCTCCAAGGCCCGGCCGGCGTTGGCCGCAACCCCGAGACACCTGAGGTTGCGACCTCGGCCGCCACAGAAGTGCAGCACCCCTTGCCACTCGCTCCGACCGCCGCTTTTCCCCGGCAGCCACCCAGACCGCCTCAGCCCGGACCTCGGAGAGTGCAGCCAGCTCAGGGACGAGGACGAGCTGGGCACCAGTGCCTCCCTGTTCAGCGCTCCGGCCTCGACCGACCTCGGGCCGCCTGCGCCAGAAGACAGTATCGTCTCCATCAATTCCTCCGCCTGCCCTGATGCACCCTCTACTGTTATGAGCGGTTCCCCCGTCCCAGCAGCCTCACGGAACCAAGCCTCTCTGCCCTACTCCCAGGAAACATCAGGAGGAGGCAGGTTCAACATGAGGCTCCGTCGAGCCCGTGCCAGTCTCAAGCCAGCTCTCATTAGCCTGATGGACTCAAGAAACTCTGAGAATTCTGAGTTTGGAACGGATGGGGAGAATATGAACGAGTCGCGTTGTGAAAGACAGCTGACAAGAAACAGGCTGAAGAACTTTGATCCGAGAAGCGAAGGTAAGAGAATCACAGACCAAGGCTCTTTTCAAAAGCTGGGGTGTCAAGGGGCCATACAGAAAGACTGTGAGGAGGCCATTGGTTGCAAGGACTTAGTTGTACCTGGGAAAATCAACAGGCCTAAGAGAACTGGGCTAAGCCGGAAGAGAAAACATGAAGAAATGGAAGCCTCTCTCTTCCATCAACACCAGTTTAAAAGGGGCCAAAAGACAGGGAAGGATTCATTCCTCTCTCAAGACCTGACTCCTTCTAAGGCCTCTTGTTCTTGGGTTAAAACCAAGGCCTCCTTTAGTTTCCACAAGAAGAAAGTGGTGACTGCTATGTCAGAGGGGTGCAGCAGCTATACCATTGTCAGTTCTCTCTCTGAGTCCCTCATATCAGAAAAAGCAAGCCCTTCTGTCATAAAGAGAACAAATAGTGTGCTGGACCCTTGGCACTCTTCCATGTATTTGCTAAGCCCCTTAAGGAGTCTATACGTTGCAGACAAGAAGGCATCTGATGCTGAAAAGGTCTACGGGGAATGCAACCAGGAAGGCCCTGTCCCCTTTAGTTATTGCCTTTCCCAGGAAAAACTGGAACATTGTGAGAAGATTGGGGAAGGAGTTTTTGGTGAAGTGTTTCAAACAGTTGCTGATAACACACCTGTAGCTCTAAAAATCATTGCTATTGAAGGAGCGGGTTTAGTGAATGGATCCCATCAGAAAACCTTCGAGGAAATCTTGCCAGAGATTATCATTTCCAAAGAGCTGAGCCTCTTGTCTGGTGAGGTGTCCAACCGTACAGAAGGCTTTATTGGACTGAACTCAGTGCATTGTGTTCAAGGCTCTTACCCTCCCTTGCTGCTCAAAGCTTGGGATCACTATAACTCAACCAAAGGGTCTGAAAATGAGCGGCCTGACTTTTTTGAGGAAGACCAACTCTTCATTATACTGGAATTTGAGTTTGGTGGGATTGACTTAGAACAAATGAAAACACAGTTGAACTCCATGGCTACTGCAAAGAGCATTCTACACCAGATCACAGCGTCCCTTGCAGTAGCAGAGGCATCACTGCACTTTGAGCACCGTGACTTACACTGGGGGAATGTGCTCCTAAAGAAAACCAGTCTCAGAGAGCTCAACTACACCCTCAATGGGAAGACAAGAACGATCCCAACCTGTGGACTGCAAGTCAACATTATTGACTACACCCTGTCACGGCTGGAGCGGGATGGGATCGTGGTTTTCTGTGACATCTCTATGGATGAGGACCTATTTACAGGTAAAGGTGACTACCAGTTTGAGATCTACAGGCTCATGAGGAAAGAGAACAACAACTGCTGGTTTGAGTATCATCCTTATAATAATGTGCTCTGGCTACATTACCTCACAGACAAGATCCTGAATGACATGACCTTTAAGAAAAAATGTAACACCCCTTCTTTGAAACAAATGAAGAAAAAGATCCAGTATTTCTATAGAACAGTGCTTAATTTCAGCTCTGCCACTGACTTGCTCTGCCAACACAGACTATTTCAGTAAGCAGAAATGTGTCATAGTGCCCCAAAGTCAGAGGGTACTGGTCTGGAAGCCTCCAGTATTTTCAGATTCTATCCCTAGACAAGGGTGGAGATAAAATTTCCATTCTTACAGTCCCAACAGTTTTGTTTTCAAATGCAAAAAAAAAGTTTGTTGAAATGATTAAACTTGCTGCTAACAAATGTTCTTAAAAATAAATTACATCAGTGGAGGACTTCTCTAAATTGCTATGCATTCAAGGTTTTTTCTCATTAGCGCCTTCACTGATGTACCATGCACGGCACCAAACAAATGGTTATATGCTTTATATTGTCAATACTGGTCTATATCCTTCTGTTACTCCTAGTTTAGCTATTAGAGGAACTTTATTTATTTATTTATTTATTTATTTATTTTGGTCTTTTTGAGACCAAAACTCAAAAAGGTCTTACTATGCAGTTCAGGCTGGCCTTGAGCTCACTTTTGTAGCCCAGGATGGTCTCGAACTCCCACTGATCCTCCTGCCTCAGCTTCCCAAGTGCTGGGATTATAGATGTGCACCACCATGCCCAGCTTTAGAGGAACTTTAAGCTCAAACAAAAATTAAGCAAGTGAATAAGTTACATATAAGAACAGGTTTTTATAACTTTTTTTTTTCAATGGCCAGCTCATCCTGCCCTGGGGGTGGGCCTCATGCAGCACGTGGTGCCAAGTATTGAGCCACGGTTCCTGCAGCTGCCTAAGCTTGCCTAAGCAGGTAAACTAGACCACTGAACCATCTCACCTGCCAAAGCAGGTGCATTACACCACTGAGCCATCTCGCCAGCCCAAGTTTTTATAACTTTTAAATCCTCCTAATTGTCAGCAGGGTCCAGCCCTGGTATTAGTTGTACTGATGCTGTTGCCTGAGGTATCAAGGCTGGCCTTGGAAGCCAGAGGAAGAAAATGAAGAACTGAAAACAGGTTATAGCAAAGCAGAGACCAAGAAAGAAACTAAAGAGGGGAAAAAAAGCAAAAGTAGACTGTATGGGCATGAGAAATGTCATGTTTATCAAGCTCATTCACCGAGCATATAGAAGCAGAGCAACTTTCAAAGGGGAAATAAGTCTCTGGTTACTAAAATCATTTGAAATTTTGCTTATTTTTTTATCAAGAAAAATCTGAATATTCCTTCTGGGCATGACTGGTAATGTCTAATGTTTTCTCATGGTTAAACTTGTTCTTTTTACTGTGCTTCTAAATCTCCAGTTTTAGCCGGGCGTGGTGGCGCACACCTATAATCCCAGCACTTGGGAGGCTGAGGCAGGAGGATCAGTGTGAGTTCGAGACCAGCCTGGACTACAAAGTGAGCTCAAGGCCAGCCTGAACTGCACAGGGAAACCCTGTCTCAAAAAGACAAAAAAAAAAAAAAAACTCCAGTTTTTATTTTTAAAGTTCAACCCCAGAACCCTGTTTTAATTTTTGTTTTGAGATAAAATTTCACTAAGTTGCCAAATTGCCCAGGCTGGCCTTGAGCTCTCATTTCTGCCTCAGCCTTCCAGAGTGCTGGGATTACAGGCACACACCACCATGTCCACCCACAGCTGTAGTTTTTATACCTCTGAGGATCCATAGGCAATATGAAAAGATATGATCATGATAAGAATTGTCTTACCTGAGTCTTTGTCAGGTTCTTCACTCTTACAACCTGGAAACCTTGTAATTTGATTGGTATACAAATTTGCAACTGGAATTGGGCTCCAAAGAGTTTCTCTCCATGTATCTGCCAAATAAAAGAACAGAAAGTCAAAGCTCATGCTTTTTTACCAGATGTAGTTTTGCATAGATTACACACTTACATTGAAAAGGAATTCTTTATGGTCAGAAAGCTGCTGGCTTATGTTCATGTACATCACTGATGGTCTGCAATTGAGAGGACAGGTGTTACTATGTTATCCTCCTCATACTTAAAATAACTTAAGTACTTCTAGTTCAGTATACTAGGACAAGGGTATCACATCCTTAATAGGGATCAAAGCTGAATGTCTAAATGGAGAGTAGTTATAGGACAGTTAGGAGAAGGTGGGGTGTTTGCACTCCTATAGTTGGGCTGGTCCATTTTCTAATTAGCACACCTCATGGTAGCCTTACTTTTCTCCCTCCTTATTTCCCAACCCCACAAGCCTTCTCTATCTCTGTGGCGTCACATCAGTAGCTTTTTTTTTTTTTTTTTTTTTTTGTCTTTTTGAGACAGGGTCTCGCTATGCAGTTCAGGCTGGCCTTGAGCTCACTTTTGTACCCCAGGCTGGTCTCGAACTTGCACCGATCCTCCTGCCTCAGCCTCCCGAGTGCTGGGATTACAGGCGTGAGCCACCATGCCCGGCTACATCAGTAGCTTTTTACAGCAAGACTAGTTGGCACTGCTCTGATGATTGTTAGATTTCTAGAACCCACTTCTTGGGGGGGGGCGTAGGAGGGAGACCCAGGATTGAACTCAGGACCTTGTACTTGCCAGGCAGGCACTCATGCCATTCAGCTAACTCCCTAGCTGTAGAACCCAACTCTTATGCCCTAGTTATCGATGTTAAAGCCTGTGTTCTAAGCAGCCTCTCAGGGATATTCCCCACATATACTCGGCTTGCTTTTTCCACACACAAGGGAGACTCCCTGAGGTGGTCCTCTGTGCATGGCAGTCACCCAGGTGCAGGCCCCTTGGGGGTACTTACTTGGAAAGAACTACGGTGAAGGCATGCCGGAACTGAAGGTTATGGGTCTCTCTGGCCAAAGATTTCCCATCAGAACTGGGAATAAAATGCTTGTTCACTCACAGCTGTATATGTAATAGTTAATTTTTGTATCCTGGCTTCCCAGGATCGTAGTATGGAGGGGATGTTAGGTAAGAAAAGACTCAGAGATATACAATTAGAGTTTAATCACTAGAAGACCATACTTAGAGAAACTGACTTACATTTTTGGGCTCAATACTATTGACATTTGGGGACAGATAATTTTTTTTTTTTTTTGCTTTTATTTTTTTGAGACAGGGTCTCGCTGTACAGTTCAGGCTGGCCTTGAGCTCAGCTTTGTAGTCCAGGCTGGTCTCGAGCTCTCACCAATCCTCCTGCCTCAGCCTCCCAAGTGCTGGGATTACAGGCGTGCGCCACCATGCCCGGCTTTGGGGACAGATAATTTTTTGTTAAATTATCCCGTGCTTTGTCTAGCAGGCCCCTCATCTCTATCTACTAGATGCTAGAGGTACGTTATAAATTATGACAAAGATCCCCAGGAATTAGGTATATGGTGCTGGCCTATAATCCCAGCCCTTGGGAGATTGAGACCGAAGGTTCTCTGAGTTTAAGGTCAGCATAATCTACATAGTGAAACCCTGTCTCAACAAAACAAGATGTCACCTGGCATTGCTTGTAGGAACAGAATTAACTGTCTGGGTCTTTATCAGAATCTTGGACATGGAGTTTTGAAGTTATTCCAAGATTATATAAACCAGGAATCTACTCTAAAATGCATTCCATCCCACTATACCATAGTTTTACTTTGAATAAAAGATTGATTCAGAGCTGGTGAGATAGCTCAGTGGTCTAAAGCACCTGCTTAGGCAACAGCAGGGACTAAAGTTCGATCCCCAGCACCACATGCTGTGCCAGCCCCACCTTCAGGGCAGGCTGAGCCAGCCATAATATTAAAAAAAAGAGAATGATTCAAATATCTTCAATAAGATGTCACTATGGGGACACAAGGGACTTCTGTAGGCTCAATGAGGTTCCCTTTCTCCCCTGGCAGGAAGAGAGCTGTAGCTCTCACAGCATCTGGATGGTGCTGGTGGGTGATTTTGAAGGCCATAGCCTGAGTTTGCTGCAGCTACTTACTTGCCAATGGTCACAGTGATGTCTGCTGTTCTATTTGGAAAGATGCTCTCGTCCAGCTGCCAAACTACTGACATGTTTACCTGTTTTAAAGGAGGAAGCCTGGTTACTTGATTCTTTATCACTCACAGCTACAACTGTGTAGTATTATACATCCATAAACAACTTACATCCCTCACATTTTTGTAGCACAGCACATTTCCATACTATTATTCCTTTGTTTCTTGTGCACTTTACAATGCAGCTATGAAGTGAGCAGAGCAGATAGCACTATTTTTCCTTCTAGTTCCCCTTCTATAGTTTAAGAAACCATTGTGGCGGTTTCCTACTGCATAAAGAATTGGGCCTTATCCCTCTCTCTGACTTCATTCTGCTTTCCAGTAATGAGCTAACATTTTGTCTATGGCTATATACTCAAACTATCTCCCTACCAATCCTTCCTTTCAGAACAAACTTAGCAGTTCTTTCCCCCCTCCAACCAGGGATTGAACTCAGGACCTTGCACTTGCCACGCAGGCGCTTGTGCCCCTGAGCTATCTCCCTGGCCCCCCAAACTTAGCAGTTCTAAGCACTGCTATAAGTTGGCTTCAGTAAAGGGAAACCAGTGACCACAAGTGAGACTCAAAAGAGACTGGGCCATAGATAACAGCAGCTCCACAGTGGTGTGAATACCCAAGACTTACAGATGACCTCCCGAGTATGGGGTAACTAATCTTGCAGTTCATGACCAGGATGGATGCAACAGACTCAGGGTCAGCACACTGAATCTTTGAAGAAGTAGGCTGTTAACACAAAATAAGACAACTATTCAGTTTCCTCACACCAAACATTCACTTAAAAAAAAAAAAATTATGCCAGACACTGCCAGGAGTTGGGGACACAGCAGTATAAAATTGAAGATTTTTTTTTTAACTTATGACCGGCTCAGCCTGCCCTGGGGGTGGGGCTGGTGCAGCATGTGGTACCAGGGATCAAACCTTGGTCCCTGTGGTTGCCTAAGCTTACCTAAGCAGGCACTTTAGATCACTGAGCTATCTCACAGGCCCCAAAATTGAAGAATTTACATACAAGGCCTCAGGGTTTTTTCAAGAGAGGAGCAGAGGAGAAAGATGAATTACAACCAGGGAGACCTTGTAAAATCTTCATGGGGAGGTAGGCTTAGGACCAATGCAGATGTCACACAGGGACGTGTGGAGGCCACCATGGGCTCAACCACTCCATCAGCCCTTCAATCATAGCTCCTCTGGACCCCTGAACACA
Organism: Myocastor coypus; assembly: GCA_004027025.1. Lineage (NCBI taxonomy): Eukaryota > Metazoa > Chordata > Mammalia > Rodentia > Myocastoridae > Myocastor > Myocastor coypus. The sequence goes on along the minus strand of PVJA010043061.1, from coordinate 5,555 downwards.
GGAAACAATCCTCCCATGGATTGTGCACCACTAATTCCATTCCAGATGCATAGGAACTAATTTTTTTTTTCATATAATGCAGCAGTTTTCAACCTGTGAGTTGCGACCCCAGTGGGGGTTGAACAACCAAGACACGGGTCGCCTAAAGCCATCGGAAAATACATATTTAAACCCATTCTATACCATGGTGAACTGTTACTTATTGGAATTAGTAATAAATATTTCTCAACATATAATTAAATATTGTTTTTGTGATTAATCACTATGTTTAAATTGTTTTGATTTGTAGCAATGAGAATACATAATGCATATCAGGAATTTACATTGCAAATCATAACTGTAGCAAAATTACAGTTTTGAAGTAGCCACCAAAATCATTTTTTGGTTTGGGATCACTACAACATGAGGAACTGTACTTCAGGCTCATAGCATTAGAAAGGTTGAGAACCACTGAAATGGATGGTTTTCTAGCTCACATAGCTAAAGAACACTAGGGACAAACCCGTGGTTGCAACGAAGTCAAGTTTACTGATCCACTGCAAATGAGGAAATGTATACTGCAGTAAATTTTACCCAGCAAAGGAAAAGCCAATTTTTAAAGGATTCTGGGGATGAGTGAAATTTAGGTGAGGTTTCCCAGGTTGGACCCAAACTTGTGATGTACTACCTAAGCCCCACCAGAGTGCTGGGAATTCAGACTTGTGCCACCATATCTGGCCAATTTTTACTTTCTTAAAGATAATAGGAGTTTTGAGCTTATTTATCTCTAAGAATCCTGGTTAAGAAAGGCAGCATGCAAGGAAGAGTTTGTGAAATGGTGCCACTGAAAGTTTATAAGGTAAAGACCCACAGCATACATTTCACTTGGAGAGCATTTACTTAATCACTAATCATTTACTGAACAGACCAGGAGGAGGCTGAAGATATGGACACCAGTAAGGAGGTACACACACACACACACACACACACACACACACACACACACACACACACACGGTATGCAGCAGGGGAAAGATGTTAAATGGTAAGTTTCCAAAGCTGTTTCCACAATTACCTTTTTTTTTTTTTAAGAATTTTTAAATTTTATTTATTATTATTTTTTTCTTGTTTCAGAACCCTTGTTTGCTTATTCACTCATTTTCATGGCCGGCTCAGCCTGCCCTGAGGGCAGGGCTGGCGCAGCATGTGGTGCCGGGGATCAAACCGTGGTCCCTGAAGCCGCCCAAGCTTCCCCAAGCAGGCGCTTTACACCACTGAGCCATCCCGCCAGGCCCCCACAATTACCTTTTGTAGCCTCTTAAACTGCAAATTTGTAGGGTAATTCAAAGCCATGTTTGTCATGTAGGAATCTTCCCCAGAGTTAGTTAGGCTAATGTTCATGGTCAGTGACTTGGTGAGGCCCACCACCAATTCCTGTCTGCACAGAGTAAAGATAAAAGGGTTCCAATTTAATCTGTAATAACTTGAAAAAATTTTTGAACATACTTGAATAGCACATTCTTAATTATATAGATAAACTGTATAAAGGATACATTTAGCCTGGATTTCTTTGGGAAAGAAGCCAGCGCTTGGTCTGCCACACCCATCTCATTGCTAGAATGAATTGTTTAATTTTGTTTTTGTCTTTGAGACAGGGTTTCATCATAAAGTTCAGGCTGACCTTGAGCTCACTTTGCAGCCCTGGCTGGCTTCACAACAGTCCTCCTGCCTCAGCCTCCTGAGTGCTGGGATTACAGGGGTGCACTATCATACCCATCTCTGGGATGAGATTATAATGGCTTCACTTACTTAGGGCTTGCCATGTGCCAAGGCTGTGCTTCAGACCCTCATTTAGTCCCCACAGAACCCTCTCAAATGGAACAGTTATGTTCTGTGTTATAGAAGAGGAAAGGGGTCACAAGAGGCCAATTTGCCGAAGTCTAACATCCTCCAAAGAGAACTGAGACAGTTGAATCCAGATCTTCTTTCTACTACCAAATTATCATGGCCTTAGGCACAGGCCTTCATGACACACATCCATTCCACAGATATGTATGGGACATTGTGTATATGTCAGGAACTCCACATAGTGCTGGAGAGAAGTATGCACAAGCCACACACAGTTCCTTTTTTTTCTTTTTAATGCATTTAGTACAGGGTCTCACTACACAGATCAGACTCAGTGATCCTCTTGTTTTCCTGTTTTTGGCCTCCCAACTGCTGAGATTACAGGCATGCGTCACCACACCCACTCTCAGTTGAAATCTCAGTGAGCCTCAGGGGCAGGGGCCAAACAGCATGCCGGGGATCGAACCCTGGCCTTGTGTCTGCCTAAGCAGGCACTTTAATCCACTGAGCTATCTGGCTGACCCTCAATTCCATCTTCTTAACAAAGCCCCATACCACCCCCTTCGGGACAGGTTCTCGCTACGTAGTTTCAGCTGGACTTGAACTCACGTGTCGCTCAGGCTAACTTCCAACTCTTGGCAATCCCTGCCTCAGCCTTTTGAGTGCTGGGATTTCAGACACGTAACACCATATCCAGCAAAGTACTCTTCCATGGCTTCCCTCCTTTAATGATTTCAGCAAAAATCATTCAAAACCTTTCTAACTAAAAGGCTGTGCTGCAGACTGCCCTCATGTCTTTTTTTTTTTTTTTTTTTTTTTTTTTTTTTTTTTTTTTTTTTTTTTTTTTTTTTTTTTTTTTGGAACTGGGGATTGAACTCAGTGCCCACATATTATGAAGAAGTACTTCTGAGATCTATGGGGTAATATAGTAACAGTACAAAGAAAGCTTCCTAACTATCTGAAATGTCTGAAAAAGGAATGTGCAGATGTGGAAAGTGAGGGCTGGCCAAATAGCTCATCGGATTAAAGTGCCTGCAAGCAGGCACAGGGGTCCAGGGTTCAACCCCCAGGCCTGCTGTGCCACACCCAGGGTGTACTGAGAAAGCAATTGAGGATGGGCATGGTGGTACGTGCATGTAATCCCAGCACTTGGGTGGCTGTAAACAGGTGATCACTAGAGTCTAATCTAGTAGTGAGACCCTGAATACCCTAAAAACCCTTCCCTTAAAAAAAGAAATAATAAAGATAGGGTCTCAAATTTCTGGTTTTTATTTTGTCACAACTGAGAAGAAATAGCTTGGAGAAAAAGACAAGGGGCAAATAGAGTTAGAGACTGCTGCTGGAAATCCATCCGAGAGGTGGCACATGCCAGAAATACATTAGTGGAGATGGAGGAAGGGTGTGTCAAGTCAGAGGTGGTTAAGGCAATGCGGGGGAAGAGGGGAGGAGAGACTGAGTTAGTTTTGAGTTTTCCTGTTCAGATGATTCAGTGGTGGTACTCACTGAGGGAAAGCTCACAAGGGACAGCAAGACAGAGGTGCCGCCTATCTGTTGGATATACTGTGTTGGGGCCTGAGAGAGATCAAACTGTCACTCAAATATTTACCAGCATTTCTTAACCTGAGGCCCAGGGACAGTTCCAGAGGCCCCAGAATGCCAACATTTATGTATACACATATAGTCTAGGGAGAGGGATCTGTAGGGCTTTTTTGTGTGTTTGGTAAGGGTCTACAGGATGTTCAGGGTCTCACTACTAGATCATACTTGTAGTGATCCGCCTGTTTATAGCCTCCCAAGAGCTGAGATTACAGGCATGCTCCACCACAGCCAGTCTCAATTGCTGTCTCAGCGTGCCCTGGCCCCTGCGCCTGCTTGCAGGCCCTTTAATCCGCTATTTGGCCGGCACTTCGTTTATTTTTTCAGGTGCTCCCTGTCTGCAGAAAGGTAAAGAAAGATCTTTCAGACATTGGATTCTAGACAGGGCTCGGCAAGCATATGAAATAGAAACGCTTGCTTGCTGTGTACACTAGGGGGCGGTGCAGGGCAAACGGGAAGCGCCGCATCTATTTCTCTAGGAAACAGCTGGGAGGATGGCACTTGGCTATAATTAATTCCCTGTGGAAACAGCTGTGCCTGCTTGTTAGGCTAGATTCCAAAGCCCTCGAAGGCCTTGAATTGGCTGCTTAGTGATAGGCAGGACTGAGCCGTCCACATCTGAAAGGCAAGTCCTACAAATATCCAGTAGGGCTGAGCAGGATCCAGGGACGAATTCTTCCCCACAGATGGCAACTCTTGCCAAATGGCTACCAGTACCGTGACACACACGTGGTGCTGGAAGCCAGGAAGGACATCTGAAGACCACCAAATGTGAAACATGAACACCCAGTCTCAGTTCATTTCTTCTTTTTTTTTTTTGTCTTTTTGAGACAGGGTCTTGTTATGCAGTTCAGGCTGGCCTTGAGCTCACTTTTGTAGCCCAGGCTGGTCTCGAACTCGCACCGATCCTCCTGCCTCAGCCTCCCGAGTGCTGGGATTACAGGCGTGCGCCACCACGCCCGGCCCCCTCAGTTCATTTCTTGCCAACTCCATCATTCTGGAATTTGGGGCATGGGAACACATATAGCCAGTCCAGAATGTACAGCAATGGAAATGGTACACGCTGTCTGGTACCACTGGTCAAACAAGGATACTGGGCATGTGGACTGTGGCAGGTGCTTCTGAGGAACCAGTATTTTTAATTGTTTAAGCTTAAGGACTTTTAAGTTTGTTTGTTTGTTTATTTATTCATTTATTTATTTATTTGCAGAACCAGGGATTGAACTCAGGACCTTGCACTTGCAGGCACTTGTGCCCCTGAGTTATCTCCCTGGCCCCAATGACTTTTGCCAGTGGGATGGTGTGTTGGGCTAGCACTACGGTCCCTCTTCACTCCCCACCTCCACTCCATCCACATGGCTTTTCACTTCAACATGTAACCAACCACCTTCTTTGCTAATACTCAGGTTCAAGTCACCATCATCTCTCACATGCATGATTACAATAGTAATTACTCTTTTCTGGCTTCTGCCTCTGCTCCTATAATCCATTCTTCCACCACCAGCAGGAGCTATTTTGTTAAAATGTAAAATTATATTACCTCCTGGTCTCCCTGTTTGCAGTGAAAGCCTTTCTGAGGGCTGATGAAGCCCCACTGGAGCCCTCCCCTCACGTTACTGTCTCATCCCACTCCCCATTCTGGTCACCTCTGCAAGCACACTGGCTCCTTGGCCTGCCTCCCACCCGCCAGGCATGCTCCCACCCCAGGGCTTGTAGTTGCTCTTTCCTCAGACTCCATATAGCTGGCTCCCCAACCTCCTCATATATGTGCCAAATGTCAGCCTCCCTGGCCACCCTATTGTTCAACCCCCTAACATTTCCATCTTCCTTGCCTCATATATCCAATGCTCAATATAGAATTTACTTAATCTATAATCTTTCTCTAAAAGCACCAAAAGGATAAGCATTTTTGTTTATGTTCTCCTAGAGGTTTTCCCAGCACCTCCAGTGCTCAGCACAGAGATATTTGATGAATTATTATGAATTTCTCTTAACAGACAAGTCAGCAAAGAGGTTGCTGCTAGTAGTAGTAGCCCGAGGAGTAAGGCTTACTGGGTTATGAACATAACATTGCTCAGGATGTCATGACTTGAGTTTATTTTTATTTTTTTATTTTCTTTCTTTTTTTTTTT
>PVJA010043060.1:0-16981 GCA_004027025.1 Myocastor coypus | reverse complement strand
TTTTTTTTTTTTTTTTTTTTTTTTTTTTGCTCTTTTTGAGACAGGGTCTCACTATGCAGCTCAGGCTGGCCTCGAGCCCACTTTTGTAGCCCAGGCTGGTCTCAAACTTGCACTGATCCTCCTGCCTCAGCCTCCCAAGTGCTAGGATTATAGGTGTGCGCTGCCACACCTGGCTCTTTTTTTTTTTTTTTTAAATTTCTAACATCTTTGCACAGCGAGATGTGTAAATATGGTTGTTGTCCTGCTGTTTCTAATGGCAAAGAACAAAGCAGTGCAAAGAAACAATTGGGTAGGACCTATAAGCATTCTGAAAGCCTCCAATATAAAACTAAATAATGAAAGTGAATGGCAAAAGCATATATAGAATAAGATGTTAAATTTGTAATACATTAAACTGTCAGGCTCATATGATAGATAATGAATAGATATCTAGCGGACAGATGAACAAGCTGAAAGATAAGTAATCTATGCAGAAAGATAGACCAGAACAATAGACAGTACAGTCCAAGTAGTGCTTGGTCTAGAAAACAAAGCCTGAGGAAAGGTCAGGAGTAGGATTAGAGCTAATGCTCCAATGTGTTATGTATCTCTTTAAAAAAAGATACAAAACAAACAAGGTAAACTATTTAACATCTGCTTCATCTCTTGTGGCATTTTCATAGGTATCTGTTACCTTGTTTTTATGTATATAAAATGTTTAATAATTTAAAATACATGTTTTCAAGCACAGAGGAAAGAGCAACCGATGGGTAGAAATGTTGAAGTAACATAAACCTGGACCTTTCTCCTGGAACTCTTATCCTTCTGTTCTCTAAAACAGTAACTTGGAACATGAGATGCCCCTCTGCCAGGATTCACTGTCTCCCAAGTGAGAGTCCAGGGTGCAGTGACATCTTGCCAACAGCTTCCTTACTGATGTGAGTCCTTCAGTGTCACTTGGGAACTAACTGGGGCTTTTAGCAAAGTTGCATCTGGCCGAGGTGAGAGCAGCTGCTCCCTGTGGATGGTACACGCCAGCAGGAGAACTCAGCCCTGCTCGCTCTGCTCTGTGCCTTGTGACCCAGGACAGGCGACTGCAGCCCATGTCTGCACACCCTTGGCAACCTGGGAAAACACACCAAGTGTAGCCTTTGACGTGTGCCTAGACCACCACCGAGTGCTCACCCAAATGAACGCTTTCTCTTCTCCTCAGAGATTACTAATGAAAAGAGAAATACTACACAAAATGACCAAGGTGCCAAATAATTCCCAGATGCTCTGTAAATCTGTGTCCTAGTGAGTTCCCCCTGCAAATGTTCTTTTCTCTACTACCTACGTTCACTACTGAGCAGCAGAGACCTCGTCTCTGCCCCAAAACAATTTCTTCTTGAAATATGAGGGACATTTCACCAATTGCCACTATGTCTGTCTGCTCCCAAAAGCTTAGAATATGTTGCAAAATAGATTTAAACACTAAATTATAAGGGGACATATTGTCAGCAAAAGCTAAACAAAATTACTCAATATTTGATACAGAAATTAATATATGAGCTGTGTTACTCCTAAGGGTAATGTATATGCTATTTTTCAGAAGCGTGGTCTTAAAGAAAAGTAACATTGCAAGCAAAGCAGTCAGAATATATGCTGGCATATAAGAGAAATTTTGATAGAAAACACAATTTTTCACATGCTACATAAACAATATTGAGCATTCTTGAAAATAGTTTACAAAATACTTGGGAAAAGTGAATTCAAGCATAATCAATAAAGTCATGGTTGAAGTGTTGTTTTTGGATGCAGGCTGTGGGGGCTGGAATTTGGGATCAGCATTGATTTGCTATATCATCTTGAATAATTTATCTCACTTGCCTCTCATGCTTTGTTTTCTTCTAAGAGCTGCTATGAGGGACAAACAAGGAACTGTCTGAAGTCGTCAGTGCCTGGCATGCATACGCTGGTGGCCTGGCGTGGGCAGGGATTGATATGTCAGCGTGACTAAGTGAGAGTACCCAGTGCTTCAAGCGTTAATCTGGGTGCTGCTGTGTAAGTCCTTTGAAGATGCGATTAATGTCAGTAACAGCTGATTTTAAATAAGAGAAACAGTCCTGAAGTTTTTAGTGGACTTGATTTGATTCTCTAAAGTGTTAAAAGCTATGATCAAAATATATAGTGAATATTTAAATTTTAAAAGTGTATTGCAGCCCTGCCCCCAGGGTGCGCTGAGCCTCGGTGTGGTGGTATGCCGCTGTAATCCCATCACTTGGGAGGCTGCAAACAGGAGAATCCCTACAAGTCTGATCTACGTCTTGAGACCCTGTAGACACTGTAATAAATACATAAAAAGATGTATTGCAATGAAAGATAGACTGCCATTAGTCGCCTTGAAAACTCTCCCATCACACTGGACACACTTCATCACGCTTGCTACTCTCCGAAGCACATCTGGAGTCCTCTTGGGTGAGGGTCTTCACACAGTTTGTTAAAAGATATCTAATTTTGCTGGCGTGGCATCCAACACAAAGGCAGGTGAATAATAAAAATATGTGCTGCCCTCACCGATCTGATTCCCTGGATCTGGCATCAAGGTTTCTCTTCAAATTCAAAGGGACCACAAAGGTTAAGTATTTAGGGCTGATTTGGGACCTCAAGATGTCATGGTCATGCAACTAAACACAAGAAAAGGGGCTTCCAATGCTTCTCAATTTTTCTCCTGCCAGAAGACCTAGGAAGGGGCATCTGTCGCCTACCTTCTGCCACTCCTGGCCTATTCAAGGTGGTTTTGTGTCTGCTTTAGAGGGTCACTTTGAAATATTAAAAAGAGCATTTACTTTCTCTTTGTACCCTCCCCTGCCCTGTAAATAGATTTACTTTTCCCCCCCAAAACCACACTGACGTCTTCTCCCAGTCCCCTTTGCTGCCACTTGAGAACATTTCATTTTGAGTGCTAAAAATCATGGGATCAGAGACTGAATCTATCTATGTATCTATCTATCTATCTATCTATCTATCTATCTATCTATCTATCTTTTATATTTAGGGAAAGGTTTACAGGGTGTTCAGGGCCTTACTACTAGACTGGAACTTGCAGTGATCCATCTGTTTACAGCCTCCCAAGAGCTGGAATTATAAGCACGTGCCACCATGCCCAGTCTTGATCTCAGCCGGCCCTGGGGGCAGGGCTGGCACCGCAGGCCCCAGGAATCTAACCCGCTGCCCCTGTGCCTGCTTGAAGGCGCTTTAATCCACACTACTGAATCTTTATGAAGGGCAGACTTTATTCTGATGACAGCTGAATAGGTTGTTTAATCAACATGCCCGCCTTCCCAGGTAGGCACCTTGGGGGTTACCACTTCCTGTACTTTTTAGAGAAGGAAACTGAAACACAGCAAAATGAAATCCTGCACTCTTCTTCCCAGTGATGTTGCTGAAACTTGAATCCCGGGCTTCAGGTTGAGAGTAGGGCTTTACCTACTATGCTCTGCCATTGAGAATTTTTCTATGATATTCTCTTCTGCTTTAAGAAATATGAAAAATACATGAGAAGAACTGATAAAACTCAGTAAAGGAGGGTAAAATTTGGAAATTGAGTTGGATGTAGATCCAGAAGGTGGAGACTATGTGTGCTGATGGTGGACAAGACAGCATGGAAGGGCCAAGGAGGCAATTCATATTCATGAGGCCTTAAGTCACCCACCCAAGGGGGACACCCATGCTGGCCCAAGTGTTCTCTGCCTCAGAAGCACTGGTGCGGTCCTTGCTCATCAGTCTGACAGGCAAGTGTGGCCATTTACCAGAAGGATGCGACCTGTGTCTTTCAGAAAACTGAAGTGTGTTGGCTCAGGCGCCTTCCATCTGCTGAGCGTCCTAGTTCAGTTCTTTGCTCTGATCCTTGCAAAGGCTCCATGCACAGGGGAGAGGGGAGTGCAGGAGAGGGAGAGCGTGCCAGCGCTGTGGGTCCCCGGATGCTCTGCGGACATCCTGCTTCCATGTGCAGCTCCCCCAAGACTTTTAGCATTTGATGCTTTCTTCCCTGTGCTCTTACTGAGTGTTTTGGATCAATTTAGGAAACTGTGAGAATTTCTTCAAGTGCCCCCTATTCTGTGCTTTCTGGAGAGCTCGCATGCTTAAAGAACAAGACAAATCCACGAGGTACCTAGGGGTCCCCAAGCCTGCAACATCAGCTCTCAATAACCAAAACTTGTGTCCTCTGTCTCTGTCTCTGTCTCTCTATATCTGTCTCTCTGTCTCTGTCTCTGTCTCTGTCTCTCTCTCTCTCCACCCATCTATGTATCTGAATGCTTGAAAAAAAGATTGGTATCTGGCAGCCTAGAAAAGAAAGTAAATTTTAAATAACTCTTAAAAATGGGAACATTTCACACCCTGGATGCTGAAAGTAATAACCTCTGGAAGGGACATGAAGGATGATTAAAAAGATCTTTCAAATTTAATTTTACAATTCTGTATTATTGGCATCTTATATGAGGCTATATAATTTGATGTCACTTTAGTAACAATAAACAAGAGGAGAGAAGAATCACTTATGTGATACCACGCTGCTTGGGGCAGTGAGGGCGCACTGTGACATCGATGAATTTGAAGCTTCAGAGGCCCTTCCTATACTTCGGACTTAATATTGGCCTTGTCATTTTGTGCAAACCTCTGGCTTCATAGAAATATGGGAGACATGCATAGTAACCAAGTCATATCAAAGTGTAAAAATGAAGCTAGGGCACTATGTCTTGTCGTGACCCTCCTGCAGTGCTATGAGATACACAGCCAGAAAGTACAAATTCTCTCATATTCATTTCATATAGAATTTGAAATAGTTTTCAGAAATGATTCTAAAAGACCTAAGTAATTTAAGATACCATTAGAACGACAGAGCAAGGCATGTTCTTTGTTTCTTTCCTGTGTCTTTTTATTCTCTCTTTCCTCCAAAAGTGTTTGCTTTTCATAGAAGGCTGAAAAGATGATTTCAGCAGGGATTTTATGCAGATGCAGTATTTATGATGGGAGTCCTAGGGAGAGTCTGTGATTAATGATCACATATAACCTGGTTCAATATGTATTTTTTAAAGGAGGTTTCTTTATTGGCAGCAACACACTACAAAAAGGGGGCTCTATATTGAAAGCTCTCTTAATCCAAGGACACAGACCAATGGGTCAGTAGGGCATTGTTTATAACCTCTGAGATCAATGGCTTTGAAGGCCACGTCTGGTGCACATTTATCTAGCCTGCGAGACTATTTCCTGGAGATGGGAACAAATTGCTAACATTAACTATTTTCTCTACCTGACCTCGGATGCTATTTATTTTCCTAAACATCTATTTTAGGATGAATTTACTATACACATTAGTTTGCAGAGATAATCATGCAAAATATTTTTCTGTCTTTTTATCTCTTCCCTCTAGAAATTAGCTGGGACCCTGCAGAATTGAGAGGATAATTATGGATCAGAGAAGAGGTATGAAAGTGGCCATAACATTAAGAGATCCTCCACACAGAAGTGACTAGAGGACTCTCAGAACCAGCCCTCCTCTGAACATATTTTAATTTGATAGTATTTTTTCTAGATTCCACCTACTGCTAGGCGTTTGAATACCTTTGCGTAGGTACAAGCCAGTGGTTTTAAACATTGTCTGTTCTGTAGAAATATCTGAGAAGATTTTTAAAACTCCAGAGTTTTCGTCCAACTTATGGAGTAAAATCATTAGTATTTTTTAAAATGCGTTTGACACTCTGCCATAAAGAAGAATAAGCTTGAATCCCTTTGGGGATTCAAATAAGTGTACCTTGAGCTCATGATGCTAAGTGAAATATATCAGATAGACAAGCTTAAATATTCCATGGTTTCTCTTGTATGAGGAACTCAATGTGTGAATAAATTAAAGAGAAAAAGACAGTAAGAAGCAGGGAGATGAAACTTTGCAAAAGGGAAGAGCAAAAATGGGGGGAGGAGACAAGCGAAGGGTCAAGATGGGCTAGGGGCATGGGCCGGCTCTCATGCTCAGCGTGATCATCACGTGCTGCCAACATATACTAATAAACTACCTACTTAAGAAAGACTTGGGGAGTGCTATGGCGTGCAGCAGGATGGAGGCTGCAGCTCTATGCTCTACGGCAGCACTCCTGCAGGGCGTTTCCATTCTTAAGTTGGCCTTGTCTTCTCTCCTCTCTCTTCCATGGGCGATCTGATGCTTGCATCCATTCAGGCACCCCACAGACATTTATTGGGTGTTTATTAAGTATCTGGCACTGAACTCACATGAGGGATGCAAATACTGGTGCTGACAAAGGATGTACTGGCACTGACTCTTCAAAGTCAGTTTCTAAGGGGTTTGAGGAGGAACCCACCACATGACTGGCCTGAGGATGACCAGGGAGTGGGCACAGGTCGTGAAGACACAACCTGGGGGGCAAACTCAGGACAACTTCGATAAAGTGGACCAACATTTCAATTCAATTTGACATGAAGATGAATGAAAAGTGCATGAGTTTTGTGTGGAGGGCTGAGAACATGTTACCAAAGTGGTGGCGTGTACAAAATTGAGTTTAATCTGAAAATATGAACAGGTGTGTGCTTGCTACCCTCACATGAAAGAATGAAAGCCTTCAAAAATATCCAGAGAGGCAATAAAAGTACCAGGAATATTCACAGTTTTAGAAAGTTAGTTCCATTTTTCCCAGTTGAGAAGTCTTTCTTTCTTTCTTTCTTTCTTTCTTTCTTTCTTTCTTTCTGTACTGGGAATGAAACCCAGGATCGTGTGCTTGCCAGGCAGTTACTTATGCTGCTGAACTGCATCCCCAGCTAGAAGTCTAACTTTTAAATCTAATTTTTGCCAAAGCTATATTTTATTAGAAAATACTTCTTCCACCCATCACTTCTATACGTCTCCTGTATCAATCAGGTATGGACAAGGCTGGTTTGTAGAGATGAGTGTGGAACAAATGCCTGCGGTAGACTGGAAAGAGAGTTTTAAAAGACACGCGTTATGAAAGCTTATCACCTGTTGACATTGGTTTCGCGTTGGTAGTGGCCTTTGGTAGAGTTTCCTTGCACTTTGTGCTGAATTTCCAGGCAGTCCAACTCTAGGACTCTCTTCTCAATGGCTTTTTCCAGACTGTGCTCATTGAGAAACAGACCATGGAAAAAGAAGTCAGGTAAAAGGTAGTTAGTACCTAAATAGCAATATGATGAGAGTAAGCTAAAATTCCTCCCGCAAATAAAAAATGTTTCTTTTAGAAATTTAAAGCAAAGTTATTACTAATAATACAACTAAAGAAGTAATGGTTGTTTGTTCAGTTATAAATAAATCTTCAAGTTTATAGAAAATTTGGGCTTCCAGATGCTGAGAGAACAGCTACTGAAATCTCAGTCTCAAACAGGCAATGAAAATACTCTTGTCTCATGCAGTATTTTTTTCTGAATCTTGTAACCTTAACAGAGGGTGAACTCTCTTTTATAAATTTCCAGCTTATCTGATGCAGAAATAACAATTCACCAGAAAGCTATGAGCTTCCACAACAGCCCTGTGTCAGTGTGAAAAATAATAAGGTTCAGCCTCTTGGTGACAGACATATCAAGCAACCCACACACACCTCTGCGGGACATGGAGCTGTAAACAGAGGTAAATAGCTGCTGAGGATGTTTCAGAGGATCACGCTAGGGACCATTCTATAGAGATAAGCTGCTTATTTACACCAAAGAAGAGAATCACCTTAGTCCCTGCACCTTCTTCTGATAGTCGTGACCCGTGGAATGGAATCTGACCACAGAGGAAAATCTGGTAGTTGCATGCATAGTTAGTGAAATCTGGAGGGAAATTCAGCAAATATTTTTATTTCTTTGTTCATTGCCATATATCACCACCTTATAATTCATACTGTTTTACATTAAACCTATGCCCAAGGAATGCATGTCTACTTGGAAATTATTTTGGAGTTAGGGTCTACCTGTAGCATGTCTGTTTTAATTTCACCTGATGGTTTCTTTCAAGAATATATACATAGCGCAGGACGCAAGGGCCCTGTCACATTGATGGTTGCTTCTTGAACATTCTATAATATAACAGGACAGTCTGCTGACGGCCTTTCATGCTTCTCAGCCTCCTATGTATGTACTTGACTTGTGGCTTTGCCCATTCCAGAAGAGTCTATGACTTATATCTGAACTAACCTTATATCTTGTTTTTACTAGCAGAATGAATGAAAAAACGACATCGGGTGAGTTGCAGATCTTAGCCCAGGAGACACCTTCTGGTTCTTACCTCCTCCACCAAACCTGACGCTGAGCTGTGGAGGATGCCTGGACTGAAACCGAATGTGTCTACAACTGGAATCTTGCTGGTGAAGACGCGGTAGTAAGAACTCAACATTTCATCTGTGATACGATACGGGAACATGGGTGGCATTGATGTACAGCTTTAGTCTGTGGGCTAAAACCCTGCTGCCTAGAGGGAGAAAAGCCACCTATCTGGCCTTACCGAACTGCCCTAAGTAGCCCTCCTTAAATGTAGAATCCATCAGGCCACTTTCTTGCTTAAGATATTTCAGTCACCAACATCATCTTGACTGTTTGTGGCACTCGGGACTACAGACCACAGGGAACCTCCCATACACATAGCTAAAAACAGAAAAGCAATAAACCAATTTTAAAATTTGATCATTTTGCACCTTATCAGAAATAAGCTTTCACATTGACAAAATCCAAAGACACATACAAAAGCTAGAGCTTCTATTGGAAGTCAGAATAAGACATTATAAAATTTAATTGTAAAAACAAAGTTGCTTTATTATTGTGCAGATATGAATATTCTGATGAAGTCTGTTGCTTTTATGGTGACTTAGAAAATATAATAAAAAACATACAGCTTATAACATTTATTCTGTTACTTTCATTTAAAAATTTTCTAATATTATTTTTTCTTAAATTGATTGATTGATTGATTGATTGACTGATTGTCTTTTTTGGGACAGGATCTCACTATACAGTTCAGGCTGGCCTTGAGCTCAGTTTTGTAGCCCAGGCTTGTCTAAAACTTGCACTGATCCTCCTGCCTCAGGTTTTTTCATATTTTAATTATAATTTTATAATAACAACTAACAATGCTAACAACTTGGTTTCAAGGAAAAAGTGGATTAGGGTCTTGAGCAGATTTTTTGTCTTTGTTTCTGAACGATAGTTTATGACGTTTTCCCCAGGCACAGCACGACCGTCTGTTGATGCTCAGTTTCCCTTTTGTTCCCCACTATTTCACTCAAAATTAGCTTATGAAGTTCTCGATCGAATTTCATTATTTTTTCATTCTCTTACAATAAAGTAAGACTGTAATTATAAAATCTCTCCATCCATTCCTCACAAAAATATTATAAGTCTTTTCTATAAGTTAAACACTGAGGTGAGTGCTAGGAATATAATACAAATATCTCACTGCAATATTTTAATTTAAGTTTTGTTATAATTTGTTCTAGGGACAGTAATTAACTAAATTATAAGTGTTGAAACTTATAAAATCAATTTTAATATATTTTTATCAAAGCTATGTGTTAAAGCAAGTATGAAAAAAATAATTTTCCATATTATTTTAATGGCCAGCTCAGCATGCCCAGGGCATGGGGCTGGCACAGCATGTGGTGCCAGGGTTTCAATTGCAGTCCCTGTGGTTGCCTAGGCTTTCCTCAGCAGGTGCTTTAGACCACTGAATGATCTCGCTGGCCTCAAAAGAAGCATTTATTTATTCATTTATTTATTTATTTTTATTTTTTTTTCAGGACTAGGGATTGAACTCAGGACCTTGCACTTGCCAGGTAAGCACTTGTGCCCCTGAGCTATCTCCCTGGCCCCTTCCATATTTTTCAAATGTAACGTTTTTCCAGCAAAGGAAGAGACCAAAGAAATAATGAAAGAATATCAATATATTAAATAAGACATTTCAACTAAGAACTCACCAGGATGGAATAAGTTTGCCAGTGCCTGGTGGGGACAGGAAGTCATGAAGAGAAGGCGGAGGCCCCACCCACCATCAGGCAGAGAGATGGAGAGGTTCAGTGAGCCCAGGGCATCCCACTGCTGCCAGGACACCAGCAAAATGTAGGTGCCCAAGAAAACCTGGGCAAACGAACAGCTGACCCCTCCACAGAATTTAAAGGCCTTGTACATTATTAAGGGTCTGAGACAGTTTTATTTTTTCTCAAAAAAATGGAAGAGAAATTCGGTATCCATCACTTGCACTGGGCTATATAATCACTACAGGTGGGTGCAATCATTTTTCAAAACTTTCATAATTCTTTTCTCTTTCAGCTATTTCTTTGGACACTGCAGAGAATCATCAAGAAGAGGAAGAAAATTGTAATCGGATCTGAATTAACCTTTGGGCCAAAGATTTTTGTCAGGTAAAGTTAATCTTACTTTTTAGTTTCTCTGACACTTGTAGAGCGGTGAAAATTAAATGCAAATGTTTTACTTGGCACTCAAGGCAGGAATGAACATATATCAAATGAATGAAATCGGGTGACATGAGGAACTATCTAGTGAAATGCCTCTCTCTAGCATAAATGCCGTTTCACTTTCTAGTTGCCTACATGAAGCTCTGATGAACAGAATCCACCATACTCCCTGAAGCCATACATACCTTTTACAAAACGAATTATCGAAGGTGCAATTAATCAAGCACATCAACAGTTATTTACTAAGTTCTTTCTGCATAAGAAGTGTGCGATGGACATGGTATCACATGTTCCATTTGACAAACCAGGGAGGGTAGCCTGCCTATGCCTCCGCAGGTGTCTGTGGTGATTCTGGCTATTCCTCGTAGCCACACGAAAAAACAAGGATCCGAAGCTTATTGTGCAGCATGTCCAAGGGTTCAGGAATCATTTGCTATCTCTGCATCAATTAGCGGGCAACTTGCTGGAAATATTTTATTTATGAACATATGGATAATATTTCCTGTCCCTGTCAAATAGAAGATATTTATTTTTATTTTATATTCTTTCATTTTTTAAATATTTCTTGTTCTGTATATCTGTTATTTGTATTCCTTTTTCAAACTACGTGTACCCAGCTGGACGTGGTGGCTCATGCCTGTAATCCCAGCACTAGGGAGGCTGAAGCAGGAGGATTGGTGCGAGTTCGAGACCAGCCTGGGCTACAAAAGTGAGCTCAAGGCCAGCCTGAACTGCATAGCGAGACCCTGTCTCAAAAAGACAAAAAAAAAAAAAAAAAAAAAAAAAAAAAAAAAAAAAAAAAAAAAAAAAAAAAAAAAAAAAAAAAAAAAAAAAAAAAAAGCCCTGTCCCTAAGTACAATCACATTCTGAATTTCTATAGACTAAGGCTCTTGCCTACAAATTTGGGATCAGGAATGCAACTCAGCTTGTAATAGATCTTATTATCCTTTTTACAGAATCGGAGTATATAAATGCTTTCTTGTTATTATTCAATAATTTGATATATTCCTCTTTGTGTTTATAACATTGTATGCTCATCTGTTTCATACAAAAATAATTAATATTTAATACTTTTGCATTGATTCACACCTGTCATGTGTGGCACTAATCCTTTTATATGAATTATGGGATTTAAGTCTTGTAGCAATTGCAATTATTCTTACTGTGCTGGTGTGGAAAGTGCCATTTAAGTTGTTCATTGACTTGCAGAGTTCTGTGGTTGACAGGCAGAAACCAAGCCTAATTCTGGTGCCTTGTAGCATAATAGTCCTGTGAAGTGAACATTGTAGGCACTGTGCCATGTGACCTATTGGGATTGAATAGTTTTCTTATTGCAGTTTGAACTCTTACATGACAAATCCATTTATTCATCTTCTATTTCTAGCATGTTATCTCCCTGTCTCACTAAGGGATAGTAAGTTCTCAGTATGCTATTAATATTGGTTGTTTTCAATCATTGTTTTTTTTTTTTTTTTTTTTTTTTTAATAAGGAACTTCTAGATAAATTAGTCTGTGACAAAATGAACCTAGCATCCCTAGGTAGGCAAGAAGCATGGAACTTGTAGCATGCTGCTAAGTACTTTGTTGTACTGGAAGGCAGTGTGCTTCATACATGTTTGCACAGAGACAAATTAAGAGATTGGACAGATTGCCTGAGACCATGCATTTAACTGGTAAAGATGAAAAAGTAAACCAAAGACATAGGACTTTATTCCATTTCTAGTACATTACTTTTCCATCTGATGTGTTCATATAAGAGTGAAACGACTTGCTAAAGTCTGTCAAGTAAACAAATATTGCATATTATTTAAAAAATTCTTATCAGGTTTCCCTTCAAAAGAGAAGCATAACTCAGAGCTTTTCTATTCCATTAATATTTATTTAATCCCTAGGCCTGAGACCAAGGGCATCTTTGTATGGTTTTTACAGAATGGCCATAGAAGCATTTTTTTAATTTATAAGGGAAAAATCTCCACCAGGCATACAATTAATACGCTGTTCGCCTGCTTAGAGTAAGACAGCGAAGGCACCTGTGTGCCGTGAGTGGCTTCCCTGTAACACTCACCCATTGTGTGTGCGCATTCTGGCCAGTTTCAGCTTCAGCTTTGAATGAAAGCCCTGGAGTCTCAGTGTGCTTTCCATTAGGATCCAATTCATCTTTGTTTCCCTTCTCCAGCCATCTGGTTACCACTGAGAATAAATGGCACTGAGGAGGCTTCCACAAAGCCCAGAACCACTGAGCCTCAGGCCCCTCAAATGGGGGTTCCTTTCTCCACTTAGCCATCAGATGTGGCCCTGTCCCGCTTTTTGCTCCATTTTGCTGGATCCATGTCATGTGTTATTATAAAAGACTTTCTGTTTTTGACTTAGCACTTTCATAAAATCAGGATAGAGGATTTCTGGTTATTATTATTATTATTATTATTATTATTTGTAGTTTAAAAAATTTTAAAAGGCTTTCCATATTCAAAAAGCTACAGAATTTTTTCACCTAAGTCTAAATGAGTGGCTTTAAAGCACATAGCTGGATATGATGAACATATTTTCACCTTTTTATTGTTTCGTTCTGTAGGCAAAACTGGCTAGTTCCATCCTTTATTCTGTTCATCATTCTAAACACACACACACACATACACACACACACACGCACACATGCACACACACCATTTAATTTGCTTATCTGCAGTGTGGAGGTAATAAATCTAAATTACTACAATGATAACAATACAAAATATTAGTTTGGAAAGACGTTTGAGTTTTCCTGCTAAAAGATCTTGTAGCTGATGTCAGTTTCATTTTCATCAACAGACAGCCAGAAGGAAGAAGGAAAGATTTTAGATATATGAAGTCCACACCTTGCGCTCAACTCTGCCAGTGCAATTCCATTTCCACAAACATGGCTTGCATCCAGGTCTGCGTGTGACTGGACCCACAAAGGACCGAGCCTCCGCCAGCTCATTACAATCAAATGGGACTTGAATTCTCTTGTCTAATGTCATAATAAGCAATTATGAGCGACTTCTCCGCATTCAAGCCGAGTAATGGCGAAGCCCTAGAGGGACATTAGACGCGGGCAGACGCAGGCTGATGGAATGTGCGTATGCTCAACGGATCCCCGGAGGCAGGATGGGCAGCTAGATGCCAGGGCAGATTGCCCTCTGAAGTTGGGGTATGAAGTACCTTCCAGGACTTGTGTTTTATAATCTGTGCAGTCATAATAATCTGTGTATTCATTTTGGAGAGCTCACTGTGGTGGTAACTGAACAGCTGCCTCCAGCTACTCCCCATTTTCATAAGAGAATAGCAAAAAGATCTCTTAACTCCACATTGCTCTGAAGGTGGAGTCTGGGAACATAGGAGGGGCCACTCTGTGAAAATTCTATTTCAGCTAAATCTCCTTCTATCCACTCTGGAAAAGGAATCATTTGGCTTTATCCGTGGGGCACTTTGCAGAGACAATCAGATAAGCAAACACTTGCCGCCCTGAAGCAAAGTATTAGTAGCACATCTTAATTATTGGAAAACTCCCCTGCCAATGAATTAGTTACTAGACTGCAGTATTCTTTTCAGCTGATCCCTTGCAACAAAACGGGATGACCTCTAGTTAGATTCCGTGCCTGTGAAGGGATATTCCTGCTCTACATGCTGGGAGTCCATGAATACTGACCAGGTCACATTTATACGTACCACAGAGTGCATTTCATAAAACTAACCTAGATGACATAAGTGCGATGGGTAGTCGCACCAAATTGAGCAGTTTGGTAAAAACAAAATCTTTATTTAAAATATGTGTATAGGGCTCGCCAAATAGTTCTGTGGATTAAAGTGCCTGCTTAGGCAGACACAGTGGCCAGGTTCGATCCCCAGCATACTGTGCCATCCTTGCCCCCTGGGGGGCACTGAGGTAGTGATTGAGACTGGATGTGGTCAAGAGCGCCTGTAATCCCATCTCTTGGAAAGCTGAACACAGTCAGATCACTACGTGTGCAATCTACATAGTGAGATCTTATAAACCCTGTAGACCAGTGGTTCTCAACCTTTCTAATGCCGTGACCCCACAGTACAGTTCCTCATGTTGCGGTGACCCCAAACCAAAAAATAATTCTGATGGCTACTTCAAAACTGTAATTTTGCTACAGTTATGATTCGGAATAAAGTAATAAAATAAAATATGTATTTTCTGATGGCTTTAGGCGACCCCTGTGTTTTGGTAGTTTGGCCCCTGCCCGGGTTGGGACCTACAATTTGAGAACCACTGAGACCCTTATTAAAATAAAAAAGTGTGTAATTATGAAGAAAAACAGAATAAAAAGAGAATGTTGTGTAAGTATCGATGTTATTTTCATAAGCCTATCATTGGTACATTCTCTACTTCAAAGTCTACTTAACGGCATATAATACCCACTGGAAATGAAACCACTATAGACACCTTTAAATGCATAGACCAAACCCAAGACTTCGATATTTAAAAATGCAACATCTATTATGTGGTTGATTTTGCTCCTGGCAAAATCGATGCAGTTATTTCATTCTTCTTAGCAACCACATCCTCTTGCTGTATGGTTGATCTGATCAGTGATGGCCATAATAGTTAGCAGAACAGACAGTGCTCTTCCCATGCAGAAGTGGTTAGATACCCTTTGAATTGTACCTCAGTGGTACCTAAGATGCAGTGCAGTTTGTGTTAACAAATTAGAAATGCTTTTTAACTCTTGAGGTAGATCCTCATAGCCAGTTGTGTTAAGGATATTCTACCTGGGAATGACTATTTACTCACTTTGCATTTTAACTTTTTCAAATAGTATAGTGTTTCTAAGCTACAAAAAGATAATTTGACTGGCAACCCATTTTGAAAAACAGAGCCAACATTCCCCTACTTTATCTAATCAGATGGGTGATCAGGTGTAGAAATTATTCAGATGTAGGAATCAGATTGAGGAATATTATAATCAGGTATAAGAATTATTATAATGTTTTCAGTAAAAAGTGACTAAAAAGCTAGAAACAGTCTCAGATATGTTGAAACCACTTTTAAATTATAAACCATCCCCCTCAAACAAACAAAACACCCCCAAATATTACCTTTCCTTCTCAATTGACACATAATTTAGAGTAAAATTTATTTATGCAATTAGACATTCAGATTGGGTATGAAGGCAAAATATAAATGAATCAACAGTGACCAACAAGGAGCTGTGAGAGTTTAGACCCCAATAAAGAGTGACCTGGATTTCCAAAGGCCTGTGTCACATGGGCCCCATTCCCTCAGTAATGACTTTGGTCCTGTCTCTATTTCATATTGAACACTGGGATTGCTGGAGGAAGCAGCAGAAAACAATGCTCCCTAGTGCTAGAATGAGTGAGCTTTTTCATGCTTTTAGCAATGTGACCTTAGGTATCGATTTATAGCCTGCTATGGCACCACAGTGCAAAAGGCAGCACTGGTAATTAAGTAAGTATCTGCACTTGCTAAAATAGTGCTGACTTGCAACAAAGAGGACTCCTTTAGTTTTCCTCTCCATCTCCCCATGAATGCAGATGCAGGCGCTGACCTCTGACTTTTCTCTAAATTCTCTTGCTGCAGCTGTTATTTTTCTTTCGCTCAGCCTTTAGCTGGTGATAGACTGGTAAGAGTTGTTAAATTATGTGTGCAACTTCTTTTAAACAAAGATGAAGCAGTTTATACCCAAATGCTTACTTATCAGATGTGTCTTTATTGAGCTGAAAATGAAAGAAAATGCTTTTATTTGGGCACTAAAGGTTTTATAGATGAGCACCTGAGCCAATTGGCCACATTAAGAAGGGACGGTCATTTGGGAGCAGGAATTTTATATTTTAATATGGGACTTTCCATTATAAAGCTCCCAAGATTGTAAAGAGAATTGAGTTGGAAATCTTTTCTTTGTATTCCATTAGAGTCATTACTGAAATAAGGCCACAAAAGGTAACAGCAATAAAACCAAATACCTTGAGGTGTGTATGCAAATTATATGCTAATATATGGTAATCTAAGTACTATGTTCAGTGGCCATAAAAATACTAAATACAGCTAATTAAAGGTAGGTACGTTGTTGTGTTTTATACTTTCCAGCAATATGAGAGAGGTAGTATATTACGATCATTACAACATTACTTGCCTTGGGGAGTACATCCAACATTTTAACACAATTTCCCGTTCTGGCATTATTTGTCCTTTTCACTGAACGTAATCACTTTCTCTTTTTTCCACCCCAGGCCTTAGATCCATGAAGTTAGTGCAAAACTAAATGACAAATTAAGTCCCTTGCCTCAGGAAAAGCAAACACTTTTCTACCTAGAAACTTCGGCAGTACGGTGCCACCGAGCACTCCTCTTCCACGAAGTGCCCCCCTCTCCAAAATGGGATTCAGCAGTGGGTACCCTGAAAAGGTGAGTCGCTGGAGGAGCCAGAAGCTCTCAGCCAACCTGTGAAATGGAAATGACGATTTTTCTTTGAAATGCACTTCCCTAGAGAGGATACTTTACTTGAGTGGGATTCAAAGCATGGAATCCTGACTTTTTAAAATAATCTTACA
>PVJA010043059.1:0-16982 GCA_004027025.1 Myocastor coypus | reverse complement strand
GGCTCCAGCAGTTGCCTTGGTCCACAGTGTAGCCTTTTGGTTGGAACCATTCCCCAGGATGGAGAGTGACAACTTCCCTAGGAGCCTGGGGCTGCCTCTCTGGACCTGTTTATGTGGGATAAAAAACATTGCCACCATCTTAGGCTGTTGCCGTGTCACTCTGGCTAATGCAGGTAAATCTGATCCGAGCTGACTGAGTGCACTGTACTCAAGTATAAGGAATATCACATTATTTTTCCTTTTTAGTTATTTTCTTTCATCTTTTAAAGAGAATAAAAGATAGTAAAAAACATTAGAAAGGATGCAGAATTTCACTAAATGAAATAAGAACTCAGTCATGGTTGATATATTGCATACTGTTGTCTTCAAATTAGTTTAGATTAATAGAGATAAGCATACAAAACTGGTAAAACAATTAAAAAGAAGAAAAAAATTAAGCGTTAACTGTTCTTTCAATAGATGGACAGAAATCAACAGCACGGTTATCCAAACTATCCTGTGCATATGCATATATATTTCTTCTCTCCCTTCTTCTCCCTGCCCCTCAACCTCCTTTCCCCTCCCCTCCTCTCCACTCTCCTCTTCTTTTTTCCTTTCCTCCCTCTCAGCTGTTTCTTCCCCTTGAATAGTTTCCCTTTCACGGTATCTATTGCACCTTTTGATTTTATGTACTCTTTCAGACACTTATAGTAAGAAGACCATACGATGTTTACACAGGTGGGTCTGATTTATTCCACTTGTGAGGATGGTCTCTAGTTGCATCCCTTTACCTACAAAAACTTCATGTTTATCTTTTTTACAGCTGAGTAATATTCCATTGTACAAAAATGGCACATGTGTTTATGCATTCCTCAGTGGATGGGCATTTGGGGCTACAAGCCACCTCGATCCCCTGCATGGCGCCACCTCCCATTTCAAGCTCACTCCTCCCATTACTCTTCGCACATCCTGAGCACGCCCTGGAGCCCTCTGTCATGAGTGTTCTCACCTGCAGTTTCATAGCCACCTCAGTGCTCTGAATCAGTTCACCAGGTCTACTGTCCCTGGTCAGCGTGACTTCTGGGAAGAGCCAGCAGCTGCGCTGGGTCACACGCAGAGCCTGGGGTAGCCAAGGATGTTCAGGAGCGCCCCTGCCAGCCTGCCTTGCTGTTGGCTGGCGCTTGGCAGCAGCATTCATGGTTTCACTTCCTGACAACTCTGTACGCAAAGAAAGGGGAAGCCGCTGTGCCAGGCAGCTCCCTTCTGCTTGTCGTCCTGTGCCTTCTCCTGCCACATGCCCCTACCTTCCCACGAGTCTAAAAGATTTCTGAGAAGGAAGAGGGTAGCATTATGCAGAAGGCCCAGACAGCATGTCAGAATCTATGCGGATTTCTTCCTCAGCATGTGAGCGGACCTGGCCTTGCTGTGACAGAACCCAGAGTGGCTGGAAGTGCTACAGGCTTGGACTATCAAGAGATGAGCACTGGAAATCAATGGAGAAAACCAAGAGGGCTTCAGATGGGACGACTGTGACCATACTGTGGAGAGACAAGGCAAGTGCTAGCAATCACGTGGCCACGAGGCCTCTGTCAGGCCACACCAGGGCACCCACTCTGTATTCTGTATTCTGGGCTTCTTTGGTTGGCATCAATCACATATGAAAACAGCCCATGGAGGTGGGACAGTGCATTTACAATCTGGCCAAATACAGGGTCAGTTTCTCTTCCCAAGCGATCAGACCACATCTAAAGCCCACAAGGCTCCACCAGACAGAGGAACAGGCAAAAGGCAGAAGAGGCCCAAAGGGACTGAACTGTGCTATGTGACAGAGTGTTGGGGTGGAATAGCCCTTGCGCACGGGCCCAGGGCAGCACTTTACACCTAGCAACATAAACTGGAGACACAGTGTCTCAGCTACTTTTTTCTTGTTGCTGGGACAAAATACCCAACACCCAAAATTAAGAAAGGAAAAATTTAGTTAGCTCACAGTTTGTGGGGGCTTCAGTCCATCCTCACCTGGCTCCAAGGCGGAGCAGCACATCGTAGAGAGCAGCAGTTCATGGTGGCCGGACACAGCAAGAGCAACAAGGCCGAGAGCAGAGGCAAGCCTCTCTCCCTTAATTATGTGGCCTTACAGCTCTCCACTCCGGGGCAGGGGTAGCACCCACAACCATAACCCCAGCGCTGGATCCTGAAGTGATCACAAACTCTAGCAGCCCACCCCAGTGACTACATGAGGCTTTAGGGGGACACCTAGACACAAACCACAACACACAGTTTATCTCTAATAAAGTTTCTGGCTCTTAAAGACCCATTTTGGGGTCTTGGTAAACAATCAGACAAGGCATGAAGACAAGACTGCAACAGGCTCCACACAGAGCAGCAGCGTGCAGGAAATTGCTAGCGAGTGCCTCGCTTGTCAGCTATTCCTACCATCTGGGATGTACAGTCTCAGCACTGGACAGAGTGGGTGCACAGATCACATAAGCAGGTCTGCTCTCCTACAACCTCTGTCAGGACCTGACAGCCAGGAGCACAGCTACATGGGTCCTCCAGAGACTCACCTTTAACTTAACGTGCAGAAAGGCATTTCACTCTGGTACAGTCCAGCCAGGAGGGCCAGTGTGCCCGGCCCGATTTCTAATCCTTGTGATGCAAGCAACATTTTGGCAGGGCAGAAAACTACACCTGTTTTTCCGTTTGCAAACTAGGAGGCTCGCTAACCTGGGTGATTAAATGCCCCTGGTGGAGGGCGAAGCTGACTGAGCCTGAGATGCCCGGCAGGTATGGCCTCTGGAGGGCCTGCTCCACCGGTTCATGCCTTGGACCTTCAAAATGATGTCGCTGAGATGGGTCACAGAGTTCGTGCCTAGTGTTCACCGCCCAGCAGGAGTGCTGGTGATTGTGGAGCCAGGCCTCAGGTGTGGGCCTGGTGGACTTGCTCTTGGGTTTATTGATGAGCTAGCCTGGCTCATCTGCCTGCCTGGCACTGAGGAGAGCCTCCTGTCCCAGTTCAATCTATCCAAAGGCCTTGTTTTCTCAAAGCTCTCCAGGGGCTTTGAGGCGAGGCACTGTGAGCATGCGCTCTGTCAAGTAGCTCTTCCTCTAGTTTTTTGTTCAGGTTAGTCACTTCTTTGTTTAAAAATAAGTCATTAAAGAGCAAAATAACAGCAGGAAGCGGGAGAGAGAGAGCTTAAATGGGAGGGGGAGCTACGTATGGGAGGGCGAGGAGGGAAGAGAAATGAAAGCGCGCAGGCACACCGGGCACCGACCCCACTGGTGGGTGGTGCTTAGCCCTGGGCTCCTCGGTTGCCGAAGGTCAGCCAGGCTGGGTGTTATCAGAAACACATGTTTTCAAGTGAGCGCAGTATGCATGTGCAGAGAACACCTCACCTCAGGGGACTGATCTCCCCGAGACGCTGTTGTCCTCCTGGAGAGGACTGCGGAGAAGCCCTGGGCCACTGCTTCCTCATGAGGCTGCCCCTTTCTTTTTTCCCAAGTAGCAAGAACTTTTATTTTCTCACTTGCTATTGTAATAGGATTTGTTTCTTCCTTCTAATGGTTTTCTTTTTTAAAATACAAATAATGTTTTCTTTTTACATTTGCAGATTTCTTACAACTGAGATAGCCACAGGAACCAAGCTGTCTGCTGATGCGGTGGGGAGGGTGACCGTGACCGTGACCGTGACCGTGACCGTGACCACGACCCACGAGACTCTGCCTGCAAGCTTGGGTTGTACACTGTGTTTTGGGGCCACCCGTGAGAAGCAGTGCAGGCTGCGGGGCATAGAGGCTGTGTGAGAAGACCTGGCCCGGATTCGGAAACGCGCACAGAAGCTTCTTTGTTTCCCGAAGCTCTAATAATGGAGCAGCTTTTTTTGGCAGGGACACTGCCCACCCCTCCCCTTTTGTGGTAACTGTGCATAAAACTAGGGCCCTCTTACTGAATTACATCCATGGCCCTTTAACAGTTTTCTTTTTAATTTCAAGATTTGTCTGGCTAACTTGTCCAGGCTGGGCTCCAACTTGCAATACCCCTGCTTCAGCCTCCCATAGGCTGTGCCTACCAGTCTGTGATGGCACATATGGCATGTGTTCATGACAATGGGCCATAGCAGAAGAACAGAGAGGACAGCGGGAAGAAGGTCCTTTGGCCAAGTCTGCAGGGGCCGTCTGCGACTCCTGACCATGACATAAATGGTTTCCTCATGGCCCTGGGCATGTGGCTGGAGTGGACAGAAGTATAAAGGCCAGTGTTTCCTTGCACCTGGAAATAGACTACAACCCTTGAGTGAACTGGGTTGGTGACAAGTGCCAGCTCTCCAGTGCCAGTGCAGTGACACTGTGCAGACCAGTCTTTGCCAGGGGACAATGGTGCCTACCCCAGTGCTGCCAAGACACACAAGCAGGCAGACCCTGGCTGCCTGTGCTTGCCAAGCCTCATAACCCCAGCTGGCCCATGCAGGCCAGCATCCAGGCCCAGGGAGCAGGGCACACCACACTGCCCCTGGCTGGGGCTCAGCACCTGGGCGGGCTGGAGGTCACCTCCTCAGGGTGTGGCATGCAGGAAATGCAGGGGGCTGTAGGCAGGGGAGTGTCAGGCATCTTCATGGCTTTAGGGGAATTTATTTATTATACATGAATGCATTTTAATGTTTAATAGCAGCTGAGGGTCACATCTGCTCACAAAAGTTTGCAGCTGTGCCCACAGGCTCCTGCTTCCTCTTCCCAGCCTGCCCTGTGCCCCTGAGGCCCTGTCTGGTCCTCTGAGTTAACAACTCACATGTGCCTGCCTCCAGTGGTTTCCCAGACACCTCACACACAGACAGACCTCACGAGGTTGTGGGACTGCTCCCCTCAGCCAGCGGCCTTTGGCTCGGGCCACATCCCACTCCAACTGTCCTGAGGGCTTCTCTCTTTCTCCTTCTCAGAAACAAGCAAACCTGATGCTGCTCCTCTGGAGGCCCTCTGTGTGCTGCCATCCATGGGCCTCCAGGGAGGGAGCCTCGCAGGGGCCTTTCCCTGAGCCACCCCCATGCTGGGCGGGGCAAGGGCTGGAAGGTGTGAGTGTGTGTGTGTGTGCATGCGTGTGGGAACAGGAATGTGGGTGTGCCTGAATCGGCGCCTGCATGCGGAAATGTGCACATAAGTTATAGGAGTGGGTATGGGTATGGTGTGGGGGAGGTGTGTACATGTGTGTAAGCAAAGTAGGTGTGCATAGATAGGTGCGTGTACATACAAATGTGTATGCAGTTGTGTGTACAGGTATGTGAGAGTATGAATATGCACATGAGTGTGCATTCGTGTGTGACTGGAGAGTGTGTGGGTGTATATGTGCATGTGTGAGGTCACAAGTACATGAGAGTTCATGAAGGAGTGTGAGTCCACCAGTGTGGCCTCCTGCTGAGAAACAAGCTTCCAGCATGCTGTGCAGTCAGAGTCCTCCCCAAATAAGGGCAGAAGCTGGGCTGCAAGCCAACAGCCAGGATGAGGCTGGGAGGGGGCTCCACAGAGCAGAGGAGAACCAGGAGCTGGCCACCACATTCAGAGCAGGCAGCCCGCACTAGGCGTTTCCTGCATATCAGGCATGTGACTTGCATCACTGGGCCGCTTCAGCACCTAAAAAGCAGTACTTCTATGCAGCCGTGTAGTGGGCAATGAAGGTATCCCCACAGTTTGAATTTGGTGTCCCTCTGGTGCACAATAGTCTCCTTGTCCTAGACTGGGCAGGAATGGAAGCCAGAGTTAATCAGAGGTGGGTCCTCTCAAGTTCCAATGACAGGACCCTGAAGGGGCAATCAGCAATGCGTGTCCTTGTTCACTGCAAGGGTCCTGTGCATGTCTACATGAGGACCACTGCCTGAGATAGAACACTCGGTCACAGTGATGGAAAATGCAGGTTTACATCCCGTGCTATCTGCATCACACATCTGAGAGATATGTTCAGAACATTAAGAGAGCTCCGGCATCTGTCCTGTCCTGCAGGATCACCTCGCGGTCCCCTGGTGAGCCAGGCAGCCTCCCCAGCCAGGTGGGTAGCCCCCACGTGGTGTCTGGGACTCTCTCTGCCTCCCTAGTGCCTGCCTCCTGCATTCCTCCTGGGCTGTGCCTTGCTAGTGTGGCGAGCTGCCTTGCATTATCCAGACTCAGCCTGTTGTCTGTCTACTGTGGGAGCCCTGCTACTTGAGCAGGGCACAAAGAACACTTTGCAGAGGACAGGCTGAAGTCTACTGCATGGTGTTTTTGAGAATGACAGGAACAGCACACACAGGGTGAGTAAAACTTGGAGCAGCACTGGAGTCACAGCACCCCCAAGCAAGCAGCCTGGGAGACCAAACACACAGCCTTGTTTCTGTTCACAGTGGTTCTGATCCTGTGAGAAAAGAGCTCATCCCAAGCTGGACCTCCACGGCCAAGGGAATTACAGATGAGGGAGAGAGCATTTCACATGTGTCCCGCTCCTGCTAGAAAGGGTGCTGCAAGTACAGGCTTGCCAGCCACTCGAATCTCAACCTTGCTTACCTGCCATTCCCTGCCGTGACATGGCTCTGAGAACTCTCAGAGGCCCCAGTAAAGAAGCTGTGGTGCCCAGCATGGCACTGTGGGAGGCACTGGAACCTTCAAAGAACAAGCTGAGGGGATCTCAGGACACTGGGGCAGGACCTGGAAGAGATCTTTGGATCTTGGCTCTTTGAGCCCTGGCCAGGGGAGGGGAGAGCTGTTCGGTCTGCATGTGCTCCCTTGTGATGTGCTGCCTCCTCATAGGCTGAATACAGTGGGGCCAACGCATTGTAGAAGGGAAATCTCCAGAACCGCTAGCCAGAGTGAACCTTTTTGCATTGTAAGTCAGTTGTCTCAGGAATGTGTTAGAGACTGACTCTCTCTCTCTCTCTCTCTCTCTCTCTCTCTCTCTCTCTCTCTCTCTCCCTCTCCCTCTCCCTCCCTCTCTTCTTCCCTCCCTCCCTCCCTCCCTCTCTCTGTCTGACCAATGTCTCCTCATCATTTGGCAAGATCCCTCACGTGTGTGCCTCTTTTGATCTGTTCATATTTTTCCTAGGCTGTGTTTCCTTCTCAGTCTCCCTGTTCTTACCTGATAGCAGCATCACTGGCCACACTAGGCCAACAGCGAGCAACAGTGAGCAGCAGTGGCAGGACCCCTTTGCCCTCCAGGCAGTCTTGCTAGTCCGTAGGGTGCTCAGCACAGTCATAGAGCCTGCTCGCATCCTCCTCACCCAGCTATCTCACGATGCATTTCATTCTGTCCTAATCTTTAAAGGCATCTGAGTGATGTCGCACTGGCCTGCACTCACCAGCTTAGTTCAGCTCTACACGGCATGCCCTTTTCATATCCCCTCCCCGATCCATCTTGATTTACTTTCTGCAGTGCCTCTTCCTCTGTGCTGCATGAGCTCAGGTGCTTCAGAGGGTTGAGCACAGTAGGTGAAACCATGGAGGCCCAGCATAATCTCCAAGAGCCTGGTGGACGCTGCCTTTGACTCCATCAAGGACACTACGTAGGGCTGCTCAGGGTGGGCATGGGTATAGGAGTGGATGAGCTCCTGCCCATCTCTGTCCCTTGCATGCCAGAATGGGCCTGTGTTGTATGCCCCTGCAAGGTGGCATCCTTTGCAGCTTGACTCTAGGGTTTGATATTCATTTCTGCTCTGTATCTCCTTCCTTGCCAAGCAAAGCACTGGGTTGGTGCTGTTCCGTGCAGATGAAAGAGCCTGTAAGGAACGCATGATGCCCAGGTGAAGGGCAGGATGGTTGTGCTGCCGTGTGCCATGAGAAGGTCTCTGCACTGGGTCTGGAGGTGGAGGAGCAGTGGGCACCGATGCCTACCTGCTGTGACACATCCTCAGGGAAGGCTTCCAGGCTTTTCCAGGCCATGGACCGTGTAGTTGGGGAGCTGCCTTCAGTGGACAAGAGAGGAAGATGCATTGAGTGCCCTCAGTTCAGACTTAGAGATTAACAAGGACTTGTCACTCTGAGAGAGGACCCAAGATGCTCCTGTTTCCCCTCTATCTGATGCAGCCCAAACTACAGTTTTCAGTTCTCCAGCAGCAGCCTTACACCCAGTGACTTGATTCTGCTGGCCTGTAGGCTTGATCCCAAAAGGCACCAGGAACCAGTCTGCAGGGCCTGTTCTTCCACGCAAGCAGTTATGCCAGTCAGTAACAATTCTCCCAGTTTGCTCAAGTAGTGGAACAACTCACAGAGTGGAGGATTTCACTATGCTGGGGATCACAATTTCATGACAGGAGTCATGAGGAGCTCAGGGGAAGAGGTACCTAGGAGAAGGCGTTGGGGGACTAGGCATGGCGACCCTGGTGTTCTCCAGGCCCTCATGGGGATTCCAGAGGCCGGCACAATCAATGGCAGCACTGGTCACTGGTGACCGCCTCAGTCCCCAGCCCTCTCCGGAGGTCGACAGGACATCTGTGTGGCCATCCCCCAGACTTCAGTCATCTGATTATTATGCAGCAGACAGCGAATTCCCAGTTGTGGGAACCCTACGCTATGAACTATAGAAAATACCAAATAGAGTTTGTATCTGGGTCCCAGAGATGAGAAGGTGAGTGTGTAAGTGGTGGCAGCTTCCTGGTCTCATCCCAGAAGTAGGCAGAGACCTTCGTCATGAGGATGGCAGCTCCCATGGTTCCTAAGAGGCAGGCTTGTGTGGGGCGCAGTGATGGCCTCCAAGCCTCACACCTGCACCTGCCTGGGGACCAGTGGGGTCCAAGCCTGCCCCACAAATAGAGCTTCCAGGTCTGTTGAACACACTGGCAACACCACGGTCTCCACTCGCCCTCATCTGGCCACGCCCACTCTGGGCATCCTCCTGTTGGGTGGGGGTGGCATACTCTCTCCTCTGAGATGTGGAGGCCCTCAAGCCTGTAGGAAGGATGGCAGTCATGGGAGAGGCTGGCAGGGTCAGGTGTGTGTGTGTGTGTGTGTGTGCATACACACATGCATGTGTGTTTATGAGCATGGTGCAAGAATATGCATGCTTATGAAAGTGTGTATGCACAGAATATGTGTGCTCGTGCACATGTGTATGTTATATCTGTGTGAGATGAGTGTACGAATGTATGTACATCATGTGGCATATATGCTGGGTATGTTCACATGTATATTGTGTAAATGTGTCTGTCATGTGCTATATACATATACAGTGGTATGGTGTTTGTGTGATGTGGGATGTGTGTAGTGTGTACAGAATGATGTATCTGTGAGTGTATTGTGTAGTATATGTATACACAGTGTACACGGTACACATATGTATATGTGGTGAGATGTGTGTGGTAGATTTTTGGTGTGTATAGGTGCATGTGTGTAGTGTATAGGGCTAGTATGTGGAATGTGCTTGTGTGTGCACAGTGTGATGTATGTGGTATGTAATTGTATGCTGTATATGTGATGTGGGGGATCTAAAAGGTATGTGATATGTATTTATGAGGGGTGTGTGTGAATGTGTGTTGTTTAGGGTGTGTATACATGGGAACAGGTTTATGTGTCGTGTGATGTATATTCTGTGTGTAGCATAGGGCATGGGGACACTTGATTGGTAGCATCTGCCATCGTCCCATGGAGCCAAGCCAGGTGCGGGCCATAACTGATGCGAAGAGATGAGCTACATTTAGCTTCTTGGACTATGGTTGAGTGTGTCCTGGCTGCACATTTCTGTGGTTTAACTGTTAATAACAGCTGCGTCTCAAAGCTGGTCCCCGCCATGCTCTTTGGCACCAGGCTGATGGCTGGGCGCATGTCCTGATGGTCTGTAAAGACTCAGCCACCTCCTTTTTGGAGGAGCTTGGGAGCCAGTGGGTCTTGAGGTGGTTTTCCAGAGGTTCCTGAGAGGGACATGTGACATATGGGAACTCTGTAGCCCAAGGGTGGCTTTGGACTCCTTTGGGGAGTTTTCCTGGGCTCAGGATTAAAGCCCAGTGTGCAGTTTCTGGTTCCTAAGTGATGGTGATCATTTACACTTGGTTTACTCCCAGAATGGCACAATCAGGTGCAGTGCACTGCTGTGATGGGACAGGGACGGACTGTTGGTTGTGGCACCTGCACCTCTCCTTCCAGATGTGTGCACATAGATGTCTGTCTGGGCACAGGCACACATACACATCTTCTACCACATGTGTGTGTATATAAGTGTCTGCCTGGGCATAGGCACACCTGCACATCTCCTCCCAGGTGTGTGCATACGGGTGTCTGCCTGGTACAGGCACACCTGCATGTCTCCTACTAGGTGTGTGCATATTGGTGTCTATCTGGGTACAGGTACACCGGCACATTTCCTCCCACGAGTGTGCATACGGGTATCTCTCTGAGCACAAGCTTACCTGTACATCTCCTCCCAGGTGGGTGCATACGGGTGTCTACCTGAGCTCAAGCACACCTGCACATCTCCTTCCAGTTGTGTGCACATGGGTGTGCACTTCTGGTGTCAGCCCATTGACTTGTACCAGATTATGAAAGAAAATAAAGGCAAGCCCAAGCTGCACTGCATGGGGCTGTGCAGTTGGGTCACAGATAAGAGGAGCAGCTGTTACTGTAAAGTCCAGCCCCTCAGCCCGAGAAACTCACTCTCAAGTCTCCTGCCAGGGGCTGAGTCACTGGACTTCACACCCACTTTTTCCTCTTGTCCTGCTCCCTGGGATGTGAAGTAGGGTCTACCCTGAGAACTGGAGACCGTGTGCTTGACCGGCACAGCTTTCTTAAGCTGCAAGTAGGCACCACAAAGCTTCCTGTGTATGTGAAGTCATGGGAGTACAGCCTAAAGACATGCATCTGTACAGCAACAAACTCACACCACTTCCACAGAGACACAAACACACACACCACCTCACATCACAAGCACACGCCAACTCCTTTGATCCACCTTGGCAGAAGCTCTTGTCTCTGGGCTCTGCTCTCACAATCGATTTGTCCAGCTGCTCCTCAGCCTGCTAGGCTGTGCCACACTGTCACCTTTTGTGCCTGGCACGGATGCTGGACTAGCACTGCCTCCTGAGCACTGAGTTTCTAAAGGAACCAGAGTGACACTGCCTCTCTGCCAGTCCACCCTGCCCCTCAGGAGGGAGCTGGGCTCAGCGATGAGACAGCAGATAAATCAGGCTTCAGGCTAAGTGATTTCTGACCTAGTAAGCCTGCAGGGGATTCTGGTGTCCTGAAAGTGGGTCGGGTTTCCTGGGAGGAGCAGGAGCTGGCAGGGGCGTGGCCTCTGCAGGCTGGGACTTCTGGTGAGAAGGGTAGTGGCAGAAGCATTGCCACTGGACCCCGGACACTGGCAGGCAGGTTGGGGTCTCCTTACTCTTCTAGGAGGAGGCTGACCCCTTTCTCTTCTGGGTGGGCGCAGGGCACTGGCCAGGCCATGTGCGTGCGCTCTCTGTAGTCACTCCTTAGTCAAGTGCTGGGAGTTACAGACTCCCGCCTACAGGGCGAATCATCCTCAGAAGCATATGCTCACTTTGGAGGCTTGACTGGGACTGCGGTGTTCAGGGAGGGCGGAAACATCTCACACGCCCCCCTTCTCAGAGAGTGAAGTGTGAGGAGATGCTGACCATGACTATGGCAGTCACAGGAAGGTAAAGGCAGTGTCAGATCTCTAAGAGAGGAACTTTGGCTCAGGGCCAGTCTGGCACATGGTCCAGAGAACAACATCAGGATTTCAGAGGCTGGTCAGAAAGCTGACCTTGATGCTGTCCCAGTGTTGTTGCTGTTTGGTTTTTGTTCTTGTACTGAGAATTGAACTCAGGACCTTGCATTTACCAGGCACTTGTGCTGCTGAGTTATATCCCCAGCATAGCATCAAGGACTAGGAATGGATTTATACTCTGTGAAACCTGCCCAGGGTAAATGTCCCCCCTCTCTGCGGGTGGTTCCTTTAAAAGTGTCACAGGTATCAGGGCATAGTTGTAGGGTTCCTGTGGAGGTTCATAGAGTGTGCTGACTCTCTTGAGAGGTGAAGTGAATTACATCTTTCCTGTCTCAATAGGTCACCATATTTATAAGTCATTTCTTTGAATTGTTTATGTGCATGTGATCTAATATATTTTGCCTGTATTTCTGAAGGCAAGTAACTGTCTGTTTTGTTGGTTCAGTCAGATAACAGTTTAGTTTTTTGAAGTGAGGCAAAAGTGCAGACTTCCACAGAAGGCTTCCACCCCAGCCTCGCTGGTTTGGGCGTTGCTCCTGAAGGATCTTCTGGATTCATTTTACATAAGGAGCTGTATAAAGCTAACAGATGATAAAGGCAGTTCTTAATTAATTTTCTTATTTTTAGAAAAAAATCAAGTTCTTACTTGGTCTACGGTTACGAGGTAAATCCAAACCATCAAGGAGTGAAGCAACTTTCGATTCATCCCTCAGCAGGTCGGCACGAGTCCTTTGTGACCTGGAACCTCCCAGGATCCTGCAGGAGGAGAAGGCAGGCAGAGAGTCCCTGCACCTTCAAATTGCCTCAGCCTACAGACCGCATTACCCTCACTTGTTATCCCTATGCAGGCTGATTAGTCAATATCTAGATGCCTATTTATGTACATATCAGGAACTCACAGAATTCCCTGCAGAGGAAAGCCCGACCCCCACAGGAATCACGATAAACAGTCACTTGCCAAGATAACAGACGGGCTTCCTGGAACAGGCCTGCCTGCAAGTTGAGAGACGCAAGCTTGACCTCTGCCTCATACGCATGAAGCTGACCTTCCCCATTCCAGTGCTGCCCAGAATGTCCCTCCGTCTCATAAGGCTTCTGCTCGAGCAGCCCCTGTTATTACCAGGCCCAGAGCCACCCGTCATTTATGCCAGACAGACCCAGGGTTGCTTTATGGACTGGGTGTTCTGCCAGGGTTTCTCTCCGAGTTGTGGCTCTGCCAAAGTAAAAAAAGACGTAAAAGCACAAGTATTTCATCTTTTTACGTGAAGCAGAAGATTCACAGGGAGAAGGAAAAACTGGATTAGAAGACAGGAGCTAGGGCTGGGGAGATAGCTCAGTGGAATAAGTGCTTGCTTGGCAAGCACACGGTCCTGAGTTCCAGCAGCTTGAAGTGTCAGTAGTTCTCAGTGACTAGCAGCAGCAAAACAGGACCATGTGGGATGTGTAGGTGCCTTGTCCCTTGGGCTCCTAACGAGAGTCTGGCAGAGATACAGCCCAGCGGTGGGTGCGTGGTGGAGGCTGCCCGCAGCAGGCTGAGCACTGAGGACCAGCTGCGAGCGGGGGTTTCCACCGAGGTCATTTCTACAGGTCTAGAATTTGTCTCTCTGAAGGGACAGGCGCTACCCAGGACTCCTTCTCTGTGTTGAGGCAGCAGCGCTGGCCCACACCCTCTGGTCTGGGAGGGGAGCTAGACTTTTGTGACTAACAGAACCAGCTCAGAAGTTCTTTTATAGAAGAAATTCTTTCATGAAAGTTTTCCATCAGGATAGGAATGTTTAATAAATGTCACCAGTGGAGAAAAGGGCTGACCATAGTGCCCGGGATCCCACAGCAAGTGGAACACGGGGACTGTTTGTGCCAACTCTGGGCCGGCACCAATTCCCTGGTTCACCCCTCAGGTGCCCTCATCCATGGTTCCTGTCTGCTTGCAACTTTGCACATTTTCTGCTGGGAAGACAAAGGCTAAGCACAGAGGGCTCTCTCTACACAGGGATTTCATTCCAGGGCACATTCCTAGCATTGCAGCCTCTGGTGCGGGAGGAAGGCACCGAGGAGGCGGGTGGGTTTACATCAGACTCCTGCGTCTGAGCTTGTTCTACACTTACAAGAGACATGGTAACCATAGAAACCTAGGAGAAAGCCTTCCAAGAGTCTGGCCGAGCCAGTCAAATGAATATTTGCTATTATAATTTGCAGTGATACTATTAAATTATGCAGATCTTTTTCTGCCAGGGCAGCAGGAGTGGCAATAAAATGTACCTATCATCCTCTTGTGCTACATTCCAGGGACACAACTCACTATGCTTATTGACACAGCCATTTCCAGCAGTACCCTGCAGCTGTAAGCTTGTTGAAATTGCTTCCTTGCAATAGGTGTGTGTTTTAAGACCCAGACCCCAGGACCTGGGATGCAGGGGTTGGGGGCCACTGCTTCTTCTGGGGATACCTTTCATCTATGGCTGGCTGCTCCTCTCAATGCACTGAAGCCTTGGAAGTTCTCTCTTCATCCAAAGAAGTTTCTCATGATTTTCCTTTTGCTAGAGGTGGAGCATATAAGAGAAAGGGGTAAGAAAAGGGTTTTATACCACTTGCTCTGGCACTAAGTTCGAAATGCCAAACCACCCAGGACCACTCAGGAGTTGCCAGCATTCCAGGAATCCATGTTGGGGGGGCGAGTGTCCAATGCCTTCGATTGGGAAATATCCCCTCACCTCAGCTGGCAGCGTTTGGGGAATAAAGCATATAATGGCAAACACATCACAGCCTTTGTGTTCTGCTTTGTGTGATGGAGTACATTAGCTAAAAAATATCAGCAGGGAATGCAGCCAGAAAATGTTCTCTACAAGAAAAATGCTGTGGGCAGTTTCTATTCTGGGAGAGTTCTAGTGAACAAAATCCTCATTTGGGTGCTACTGACACTACTGAAGTCAGAGCAGGGAGGTTTGCATAGCAGAAACAGCAGTGTTTTATAATATTTTTACTGACTCAAAGCCCAGATTCCCCAACAAGGTTTGGCTCTGTGGTCACCCACATTCACTGTGCTCTCACGGGCATCCCAACAAGGGCCTCTTTGCGCTACTAGGATGATGCAAAACTATGTAGCTTCCTTTTGCAAATGCAAAAGTGACACATATTCAAAAAGAGCTGAGAAAAATATAGAAAAGTAGTTAAGTAAGCCGTGAGCATCCCTGAGGTGGCAACCCAATCCCGAAATACTCATTCTACGTAGTTAGGGGCATTAACTTCTCTCAGGGGAGAAATTCAGGGGCCAAAAAAGTCCTTCAAGAAGCTGGCTCCCATCTGAGGTAAGGAACAGGCAAGACCAGTTAGAGTAGGGGCTACACAGACCTGTCACTAGCCGCTGTGCTGTACCTCAGCTTTGCTTTGATTTGACCAGAGATGAGCCTCATCTGGCCAGGAAGTGTGTTAGGGAGCTGGCATCTTGGGCCTCCATCTCTCCAGGACCAGCTTCCCCTCTGGTCTTCTCACCTTGGGAGTTGTTAAGAGACACAGACAGAAAGCTGGGAGCCAGGGTCCATGAGGAGTCCCCTTACACGTGAGCTCTGTGGGATGCAGCTTGAGTGCCTTGAGGTTGGGTCTCACAAAGGGCCTCAGGCTCAGCTCGCCAGGAGAAGACCTCCTCCTTGCTCCAGCTTCCCTTACACAGGAGGGGGTGTGACAGGCTTGAGCCACCCATGGGTCAGGTGTAGTCTCAGCCACACACACCACGTGTACCAACTGTCCTGGGGCCTCAGCTACTTTTTTAAAAGTAAAATTAAATAACAATATAAACTGAGTCTTAATTTAATTGGGGTGTCCCTGGCTATGGATAATTCCTAGAACTGGAGGATGGTGGAGCAGAACATTTGAGAGATCACTGATCTGGGATTCTTCCTTGGCATCCCGAAGGGCATTAGACATTGTGCCTCAGGACAGCTGGAAGTCCTCCACCGATGTTGCAGTTTGATCACAGGAAGGACTGTCCTGGCTAGATCTCTGGGCTGGGGTTTATCCCTCAGTATTGAAGACACAGTGTTAGCTAGGATATAGGACGGATCCATGCACTCAGAGGCCTTCTGTGGAAGGAAGCAGGCTAGGCATCACACAGCCACACCACTGTCATCACTGGGGACCAGCAGTGCTGCTGAGACCCGATGGTGATGAGGATGATTTATAGGAACCTTCACCCTTTCTGCTTTTCTCAGAAGAAGGGATTCTCTCTTCATCCTCAGAATATCACCACACTCTCTTTTCCGGGTCTCATGAAAACATTCTAAAAACAGAATGTCGCAGAACTTTCTGGAGTCTTCCACCATTTTCTCTGTAACCCAGATTGACCCTTAGGTAAGGGAACTCAGAGTACCGATTTATAATGGAGGAAAGACAATATTTCTGTATTATTCACAGGGTATCTTTGAAAGTATTGAAAAATTCCAAAATAGCATCAGAAACATATTGAAAAATGTATGAGATCACACAGCTCACACCCTACAAGCCTAGTATCTGGGAGAGAAATGTCCA
The DNA here is from genome assembly GCA_004027025.1 of Myocastor coypus. NCBI lineage: Eukaryota > Metazoa > Chordata > Mammalia > Rodentia > Myocastoridae > Myocastor > Myocastor coypus. The sequence goes on along the minus strand of PVJA010043059.1, from coordinate 817 downwards.
GGGAGTGAAAGCCAACACATACCTCAGACAGACGTCTCAGTACACCATCCTGACGTGCATGGACATCTAGATGGTCTTCCAATTTTAACATAATCATAATCATTTTTCACTCTCTAGATAAAAAGAAAGCAAGAGAGTATGACAGTGTCCACAGCAAGTGAAGCCAGAACTTGTCCAGGTTGACTGGCCCTCGTCTTTATCTGCCAGCACCTCTCTCTTCATCTGCAAAGTGGCAATCTGACCTCCCCACTGCGTGTGGACAGGGAGGGCTATGGCCACCATACTGATGTCTCTTTCTGGGTCGGGCCTGTCCTCACCCTGGAGCCATGCTGCCAATGCTGTAGGGCAGACTCTGTGCTCACTGCACCCTGCACCCAGATGGTCCTTGGAGACTCACGGGTCAGCATAGAGCATCACAGGGATCAATATTTGTAAGGTCTGGGGTGCAGCTGAGTAGCACAAACATTTGCCTGGCAAATGCCAGTCTTCCTCTGGATTCTTGGCACAAAAAAAAGTTTTTAAAAAGAAAAATTTTAGCCTTTTTTGGAGCATCTACACATTTATATTCTTTACAAAAGGATTTATATTTATATTTTTATTTTAAAATGTTTTCTTTATTATAGAATATTGGTCTATGTATACAACTATTTTCTTTTTTTGTGGCAATTTTTTTCCCTTTTTTATTGTTTAAATTTAACACGAGTTATATTACAAATTTTCATCATCAGATCAGTTTAGATTAATATATATAGGTATATAAGCTTGATCAAACAATTAAACATTAACCCTTCTAAATCAACATTATTATTATTTTTTT
>PVJA010043058.1:0-16939 GCA_004027025.1 Myocastor coypus | reverse complement strand
GGGGCGCAGGGGCTTACCCGCAGCGGGTGCGCAGGCTCAGCTCCCAGCGGTGGGGTTTGGGCTGGGCTGGGACAGGAAGTTAGTCGCGGGAACGCAGAGGCGGGGCAGAGGGGCGCAGGGGCTTAACAGGTGGACTTTAGAGTTAAAGTGTACCTGCTCTAGGGCTGGAATTCCAGGCTCACATCATGCTGCCTAGCTCACCATGGGTTTTAGGAAAGGAACTTAAGTGCTCCACTACATGTTTTAAAGGGTTATTCTGGGGCTAGATATGTAGCTCAGTGTAAGAATGCTTGCCTGGCATGTGTGAAGGCCTTGGTTCAATGCTCACTACTGCACAAAGGGGCAGTCATTAGGCCCTTTGGAAGTTTACCTCAGAGGTTGAGCATTTGCCCAGTAGGCAGGAGGCTCTGGGTACAATCCTCAAGAAAGAAGAGTCCAGCGCCTGGCAGGATGGCTCAGTGGTCTAAAGCCCCTGCAGACACTGTAGGGACCGTGGTTCGATCCCCGGCACCACATGCTGCGCCAGCCCTGCCCTCAGGGCAGGCTGAGCCGGCCATAAAAATAAATAAACAAACAAACAAAAGTTCTGAAACAAGAAAACAAATATAATGAAATAAAATAAAGATTAAAAACCAAAAACAAAACAAAAAAAACCCAACAAGTCCTTGAGCCGGGTGAGGTGGTGCACGCCTATAATCCCAGCATTTGGGAGGCTGAGGCAGGAGGATTGGTGCAAGTTCGAGACCAGCCTGGGCTACAAAAGTGAGCTCAAGGCCAGCCTGAACTGCGTGCGTAGTGAGAACCTGTCTCAAAAAAACAAAAAAAAGAAGAGTCCAAGATGATCCCTGGGGCTGAGGAGCTGAGAAGATTATGTAACAGGCCTCTCCTAGTTTCAGGATATTTGTTGTCAACTTTGATATTCCTTGGCTCACAGACACGGGCCCCTGATCTCAGCCTTCGTGTTCACGTGGATTCTCACTGTGCACGTCTGTGTGGATCTTGCTTCTGGGTGTTTTTTTTTTTTTTTGTCTTTTTGAGACAGGGTCTCACTGTGCAGTTCAGGCTGGCCTTGAGCTCACTTTTGTAGCCCAGGCTGGTCTCGAACTTGCAGCGATCCTCCTGCCTCAGCCTCCCAAGTGCTGGGATTACAGGCATGCGCCACCATGCCAGACTCTTGCTTCTGTTTTGATACAGGGACACAGTCCTGAATTAGGGCCTTTCTAATTACCCAGTTTTTTTTTTTTTTTTTTAAGAATTTTTTATTTTATTTATTTTTTTCTTGTTAAACCTTTGTTTGTTTATTCACTCATTTTTATGGCTGGCTCAGCCCTCCCTGAGGGCAGGGCTGGCGCAGCATGTGGTGCCGGGGACTGAACCGCGGTCCCTGAAGCCACCCAAGCTTTCCCAAGCAGGCGCTTTAGACCACTGAGCCATCCCGCTGGGCCCCTACCCAGTTTTAATTTGATCATCTGTAAGTAGCCTACAGCATTTCCAAATCAAGCCCCATTCACAAGTACTGAGTGTTAGGGTCTTTACATCTTTTGGGGAGCATAATTCAACCCCTTCTAGTCAAACAGACTGGAGACAACAAAATTTCTTGGTGACCTTGACAAGAGCTCTGTGCATGAGTGGGGGAAGTGAAAGCCACACTGGAGTAGGGCAGGAGAAAATAGGAGACAATGGAGACCATGAGTATAGACAACTCGATAAACTGAGCTGTGGTGGTGCAGGAACTTGGAGGGGTGCAAAGTGTGGGAGGATTTTTAAAATAGGTCATATTAAACTACAGGAATGTAAATGATCTATTTGTGAGAGAGAAACTGGTCTAGTACAGGATAAAAAGAATAACAGAGGCTGGATTCCTTGAGTAGAAAGGAAGGGCTTGGAGTCCAGGGGAGCTTTTTGACTTATAAGGAGATCAAAGGCAGAGTATGGAGCTTGAGATGCAGGTGCGCTAGTGGGGAAAGGATGAGGTAGCTCAAGTTTGGATTTGTTTCTTCAAGGAAGAGGTGGGAGCCTAAGTTGAGAATGTGGTTTATGGAGATGCTGGAAATTTGGAGGAGGAATCACCATAGAATAGTCTTAGAGTGTGGGAGAAGTAGAGCTAGCCAGGAACTGTCATGAGTGTGTACCTGGCATTGGCCAGGTTGGCCAGTGATCACAGTGTGACAGGAGCTGCTTAGCGTGCCTGAGCCACTGGGACTGAGAACTAGTTCCATGAGTTGGGCAGCAAATGAGTAGGGAGTTCTGTTGAGCTATGGCTAGAATTTAGCCTGAGAAGATGTGAGAAGAGGGCTGGGGAGATCACTCAGTAGAATAAGCATTTGCCTGGCAAGCGCAGGGTCCTGAGTTCAATCCCTGGTACTGCACAAACAAACAAATAAATAAAAAAGAAAGGAAAAAAAAAAACAGAATGTGAGAGGAGGAGATGGGTCTTTGTAGGGGGGTGATTCTAATATGAGATCAAGGAAGGAAGTGAAGGAGGTGATGGGTGGCAAAAGACTAGTCACGGCAATGGTTTCTGCTCTCTGAATGCTTAATAGGGAATAGAGACACTGGGCAGTGAGCTGAAGAGGCAGGAGGCAGGAGGCAGCAGTCAGAGTGTGGGATACTTGGAGGTCAGATTTTAGAAGCAGTGCCAACTCTAGAACACAGTTAAAAGCTATATACTTTTTACCTCAGGCCTTGCAAAATCTCTTTAAGCAAACACAGTGAATGGAGATTTTAATTATCTGCTGCCAAAGTGCCAGTCAGATTGCTGGTCCAAGGACTTCTTGTCTTCCCTAGCTTGCATACAGCCATGGGAACACACTGTTAGCTCTGTGCACACAGCTGTGCTCCCTCCACTCCCAGCTGAAGCAGGCTGGAGTGTACAATTCACCTTTCATCTACAAGTGCAACTGAACAGTAAACTCACAAATTCTCAGAACTGCAAATGCTTCGCTGTTTTCCCTCTAGAGCGCTTTTTTTGTCCTTTGAGACAGGATTTCACTGTGTAGTTTAGTCTGGCCTTGAAGCCAGATCCTCCTGCTTCACCTTCAGCCTTCTGAGTGCTGGGATTCGAGGCATGTGTTACCATTTACTATTACCTTCTAAGGTAAGAGGGTATAAAAGTTATATTGAATAATTATATGGGACAAGGGAGCCCATCTAAGAAAGTTTTAAGAAACTGTCTTTAGGAGCTGGGCATGGTGGCACATCCTGTAATCCCAGTACTCCGGAGGTTGAGAGGTTGAGACAGGAGAATTGGTACAATTTTTTGAGGCCAGCCCGGGGTATATAGTTAGCTTAGTAACATCCTGAACTATATATACAAGGCCCTGTCTCATAAAACAAAACAAAAAGAAATAAGAGAGAGAAAGATGAATGAATGAATGAATGAATGACTAAATAAATAAATAAGTTGCCTTTAGGGGCATGTGGTGTCACTCAGTGAAAATGCTGAGTGGAATGCCATAGGCTTTGGCCACATTACTCTTCATTCATTCAACAGTTATTGGCCCGGTGGGATGGCTCAGTGGTCTAAAGCGCCTGCTTGGGAAAGCTTGGGTGGCTTCAGGGACCGTGGTTCGACCCCAGGCACCACATGCTGCACCAGCCCTGCCCTTGGGGCGGGCTGAGCCAGCCATAAAAATTAGTGACTAAACAAACAAAGGTTCTGAAACAAGAAAAACAAACAAACAAAAACAGTTATTGTTATTTGGTCCTGGGGATTGAACCCAGGGCCCCACACATGCTAGGCAGCGCTATTGCACTGAGCTACATCCCCAGCCTTTTTATTTTTTGTTTTGTTGTTTGTTTGTTTTATTTTTTGCAGTACTGAGAATTGAACTCAGGACCTTGAGCTTGCCAGGCAAGTACTTATTCTACTGAGCTATTTCCCTGGCTCTGGCCTTTTTATTTTTTATTTTGAGATAGGATTTAGCTAACCTGCCTGGGCTGGCCTTGAATTTTGAGTCCTTTTACCTCAATCTCCTGAGTAGCTGGAGTTATAGACATGTGTCTGGCCAACAAATGACTGAGACCCTATTTTATGTCAGTCTCTTTAATTTAATTAATTAATTTATTTTTGGTCTCGGGACCCCTTTACAATTTAAAAACTGAAGACTCTCAAATTTGTGTCTTTGCAGAATATATCTCCTGTCACTTCTCGGCCTTTTGGCTAAGATCAAGTGCAGAATATAACTCTTTTCTTTTTCTTTTTCTTTTATTTATTTATTTATTTTTTCTTGCTTCAGAACCTTTATTTGTTTATTCAATCATTTTTATGGCCGGCTCAGCCTGCCCTCAGGGCAGGGCTGGCGCAGCATGTGGTGCCGGGGATTGAACTGCGATCCCTGAAGCCACCCAAGCTTTCCCAAGCAGGGGCTTTAGACCACTGAGCCATCCCGCCAGGCCCCCTAACTCTTGATAATTACTATTTTACAACTTAAAGCTGAGGAATTAAAAGATATTCACTTAAAAACAATAAGCCCTTCTTACTAGCACAAATGAATTTTGAGACATGATCTCAATATATAGTTCTGGTTGGCCTTGAACTCACAGCTATCCTCCTGCCTCAGTCTCCTGAATGCTGGAATTACAAACATGTGCTACCACATCTAATTAAATTTTTATTTATTTATTTTTAATTTTATTTGCATTTATTTTATAATTGATTTATTCCCGTGCCATAAGTTTTTGTTTCTTCAGCTTCTTCTGGGATATCTTTTTCTTCTGTGCAACCTCCTCCTCTGGCTTAGGAACAATTTGTTCCTTTTCAGTAAGGATCATCTCAATATGGCAGGGGGAGCTCATGTATGGGTTAATCCGACTATGAGCTCTGTAAATACAGCGGCGCGTCTTGGGTGCTTTGTTTACCTGGATATGTTCAATAATCAGAGAATCTTCATCTAAACCCTTAAGTTCAGCATTGCTCTCTGCATTTTTAAGCATGTGCAGCAAAAATTCAGCACTCTTTTTGGGCCACTGACCCTGTGTCCAGCCCCACTGTTTGGCCTGGGTACACCTACCAACTCCACCATTGTAACGTCGGAATGGCACACACTGCTTCTTTAATGTGACATCCTTCAGATACTTGGTGGCCTTTCAGATATGCATACCCATGATGGCCTGGGCAGTTTCACGTGTATTCTTAAAATGAACGTGAAGATTTGAGCCTCTTGATTTGCATGATTTTGTGGGGTTTTCTGGGTCAAGAGAGTAGCGAACCATTTTCACAGGACACCACAGGCCGCTTACAGGAAGAGCTACATTTTTAAATAAACAAAAAATTATTTTTCAAAACAGAAAATGTTTATCAAGAGTGGCAGCTAGGTGTGGTGGCACATGCCTGTAATCCCAGCACTTAGGAGGCTGAGGCAGGAGGGTCACTCCAAGTTTGAGGCCAGCCTGGGCTATATAGTGAATTCAAAGCCAGCCTGAACTACAGTAGATCCTATCTCAAAAAAAAAAAAAAAAAAAAAAGAGTCCCTAAAATGTTTTTGTCTAGTGTAATATAAATAGTGGGAGTCTCATATCTAATTGCTTTTTTTTAATGTCTTTTTGAGACAGGGTCCTTTTTTTAAAAAAATATTTTATTTATTTATTTTTTTCTTGTTTCAGAACCTTTATTTGTTTATTCATTCATTTTTAGGGCCGGTTCAGCCCGCCCCGAGGGCAGGGCTGGCGCAGCATGTGGTGCCGGGGATCAAACCGCAGTCCCTGAAGCTGCCCAAGCTTTCCCAAGCAAGCGCTTTAGACCACTGAGCCATTCCACCGGGCCTCAAGACAGGGTCTTGCTGTACAGTTCAGGCGGGCCTTGAGCTCACTTTTGGAGCCCAGGCTGGTTTCGAACTTGTATCAATCCTCTTGCTTCAGCCTCCCAAATGCTGGGATTACAGGCATGCACCACCATGCCTGGCTCTAGTTGCTTTACATCCAATTTCTTGCCAAATCATATACCAAGTATCGTGTAGAAGAGTTCATTACTGACTCATGAGAAAATAAACATGGAAACACCTCAACATGATTATGCATGCAGGCATGGCAAGATTGCAAATTTGAACCAGCCTAGACAATTTAGTGAATTTTTGTTTCAAAACAAAATGAAAAGGCCTAGGGATGCAGCTCAGTGGTAGAGCAGCTATCTAGCAGGAATGAGGAGGGAACGAAAGAAAATGAAAGCTAGATTTTTGACAAAAATATGTCTTACTTTTACTGTAAGGATTATTCCAAGTTGTTTCGAAATAGGAGGTTCAGAGTTGGGTGGGGTGGTACGTGATTTATAACCTAGGACTGGAAGCTGAAGCAGGAGGATCACAGCCAGTCTGAGGCCAGTCTGGGCTATATAGTAAGTTCACAGCCAGCCTGGATTACATAGTGAGATCCTGTCTGAAACCAACAAGCAAGCAAACAAACAAACAAGGAGCCTCCAGGATGCTTACACCATTGTGCTAGATATGTAGGATCCAGCTCTCAGAAGGAGCTCAGGGAGCAGGAGTAAACATTGACAGAGATACACCATAAAATACTGGAAGGGCTCAATAAATTATTATTATTATTATTATTTTTTTTTTTGTCTTTTTGAGACAGGGTCTTGCTATGCAGTTCAGGCTGGCCTTGAGCTCACTTTTGTAGCCCAGGCTGGTCTCGAACTTGCACCAATCCTCCTGTCTCAGCCTCCCGAGTGCTGGAATTACAGGCATGAGCCACCACGCCCGGCTAGGGCTCAATAAATTCTAACAGGAAAGGACAGCCCAGGCTCCAAGCCTACAGTAACATTTAAGCTCTTGGACTATAAGTAGGTCAATAATATGAAAAAATGCTAACTTTCCTGGCAAAAAGCCAGCATAAGGAATGGTATGAAATAAACGGCACCCAGCCCAGGGTAGCATGCATGAAGAGAAGCAAGGAAGTGGGGGAAGAGGCTGAAGAGCACCGTGGGAGGACAGGCTGAACAGGGCCTTTATTCTGCAGGCTGTGGGAAGCCAGGGAAGACTGTGAAGCAGACTAGCACAGCTAACATCTCATGTGCCCCCCACCCCCACCCCGCGCTAACTGGGGCTGGTGCTGCATGAGGAACTTAGTTCTAGCCCCAGCCCACTGAAAAAATAATTATATTAGTCTCATTTTACAATAAAAGGAACTGTGTATCCATGTGGTTTGCATGACAAGTGGCTGTAACCCTGGCACTGGAGAGGCTGGGGCAGAGGGAGCACCATGAATTCCAGGACACCCTGAACTGCCTGCTACACTCTGTCTCAAAAGAGGAACAATGACTTCTTGTGATTAATTTGCATACTTGAATCTTTAACCATGAAAACTATTATTAATATACTTTTCTAAAGTCTAGGATTGGCCGGGCGTAGTGGCTCACGCCTGTAATCCCAGTACTCAGGAGGCTGAGGCAGGAGGATTGGTGCAAGTTTGAGACCAGCCTGGGCTACAAAAGTGAGTTCAAGGCCAGCCTGTACTGCATAGTGAGACCCTGTCTCAAAAAGACAAAAAAAAAAAAAATAATAATAATAATAATAAATAAAATAAAATAAAAACAATAAAAAAATAAAGTCTTTAGGATTGAGAAAAGATGTATTTCCAAATATAGATAATATTTTAGGCCCAGGAGAAGCAGCTGCTTTCCCCTCCCTCAGCTCTCAAAAGTTTTCCATGTCCCCAGTTTCCATTAAATACTATACTCTCCTTTTGTCCTTGTCTTAAAATATATCTATATCTATATCTATATCTATCTAGATCTAGATAGATATAGATATAGATAGATATATCTCCGGCTCATCCTGCCCTGGGGTGGAGTTGATGAAGCATTTGGCGCCAGGGATTGAACCACAGTCCCTGCAGTTGCCTACGATTGCCTAAGCACGCAATCACTTTAGATCACTGAGACATCTCGATGGCCCTGTCCTTGTCATTTGACTGTGGAGCTATTGATTAAAATGTTTTAGCAGAAGTAAAATGAAACTCACAAGAATAAAACACTGCCATTTTTACACTGCCATTTTTTTTTTAATGGTTGCTTGTGAATCCCTTACTGGTTGTTTGGCCTTGCCGTTCCAGTTGCTCAAGAAGTAAGAGTTGAACGTGTTACCTGCTGGGAAAAGCATAAATGACAAGAGAACAATTTGAAGGGCTAGCCCTTTTGTGACTTGAATTCACCCCCACCCCCCAAATTATAGGCTTATTAAGAGGTCACCACCAGAGTTTTCATTCGTATGGAGTACACATGTCAGTTGATCGTACAAGGATCTCACACCTTGATCCTAGGCAACGCTAAATAGTGATTTACAAATCCTAAGGTAGAAGCCACAGGAACGTGTAATTGATGTCTTACTTGAGCTTTTTCATTTTTATTATTCATTGTTTTAATATCTGACATACATATACAGATCTCAGCTCGACGGTCTACTTCGCACTCAACACTGCAACGTCGATATATAAGCCTAAAATAAACGCATACATTTCCTGTATACCCAGCCCCTAAAAGAGCAGGCGAAAATTCACAAATTACCTTGAGCCCCTCCCCCATACCCCCCCCTCCTTGTTCCAAGCCCTTTCCTTTAACCCAGAGGGCGCAGGGTTCGGTCTCCTAGGAGACCACGCTAACGTCCAGCGCACGCGCAGAGCGTAGGTCTGGCTGATGCAACCTTCCGCGTGCGGGAGACTCCGCCGAGAGTAAGGAAGCTGACGGGGGAACTCCCGGCCAACCAATCAGCTGCCACGCGGAAGTGTGAGGAAAGACCCGCCCCCAGGGCGTTGCGAAATATGTTGGGTTACGCCCGGCTGGTGGCGTAGACTCCGGCCGTCCTCGTCTCATCCGGTATCTCTAAGTTGTCGGTCTCGGGCTCCCGCTCTGCGGCCATTTTGGGCTTCGCTTCCACCTTTGCTTCCCGGTCTTCGCCGTCTACCCAGTTTTCGCGTCAGCGCGCGGTTTCGCCCTCGTAACGGTCGGTATCTCTGGGAAAGTGGCCACCGCCGCCTCGGGAGGGCTCCTATAAATGTTGGAGAGGTCTCGCGCGGACTAGGACGCCGCCTCCTCTAGGATGGCTCTCGCCTCTTCGGTCGCCGCCTGCGCTAACCTCTCGGTGCTGTGGTCTGCTGCTCGCTACCGACGTCGCTGCCGTATGTGGCTTTCTTACTGGCGCAGGAATCTGCCTCGAGCCGCGACCCCGCCGCTGGGCAAAGCCAAGGCTGTGTAGGCCTCCCTCTCCCAGTCCCATCAGAGAGACTAACTAGTAGCCGGACATGGAGCCGGGGACGCAGGGTTCCCTGAAAGGCGCCGCCCCTCGGGCGGGCCGCTGGTTCCAGCTGCCTTCCTTCCCTCGGCCGTCGCGGGCGGGCGCTTCCAAGTTCCCGACGCCTGTCCCGGAGAACACTGGGGACCCCACACAGCGTTCTTCTGCCGGGTCCGAGGCTCGGACCAGCCCCTGGACGAAGTCCCTTTCCCAGCTCCTCGCTCCGCTCCCTAGCTTGCTCCAGAAGCTGCTGATATGGGGCCAGCTTTTCGGTGGCTTGATTCCGACCAGATGGCTCGAATTCGCCGGAGGCTACAACCTCCTGAGAGCCTTGAGGGGAAGGGAAGAAGCAGCCGTCCCCAACGCGCAGAAAAAATCCGTGAGTTTGCTGCAGCTGCAACCCGACCTTTTGGACAGCTCAGTTACCAGCCCCCTTGATTGGCAAGAGAAGGGGGTCCCGTGGCAGAGTGCATCCTCTGATCTAGGGTTCGGGCTCACAGCCAAGGGCAGGGCTTTGAACCCTTCAGCTCATGCTTTTCTCCTGGGACAGCAGGTATGGGGCATGGAGCTGTTGCACAGTGGCATTCAAGCCCATCTGCTCTGTAACCGAGAAGCTGGCTCTGCCACTTCTGGCCTTCTAAACGTTCAGCGCTTAGACAGTTTCAGCGTGGTTTCTTATTTGTTGCACCCCTCTTACCTGGACTGCCTTGCAGGACTAGAGGTAAGCTGTGAGAGCTGCCCTGAACGGGGCGAGCTAGTTGGTGTCCAGACACTAACTGCAGAGAACAGCTGCCTTTCAGAGAACCATTATCATTCCCAGCCACTGCATGCAGAAATCTCCACAGCTGCCTGGCAGGAATATCCACCTCTTTCCAGAGGAGACCTCCCTGAAATCCACCATGTTCGTATGAAACGGCTGGAATTCCTTCAGCAGACTGGCAAGGGACAAGAATTACCCACACCTGATCAAGACAATGGCTACCACAGCCTAGAGGAGGAACACGTCCTTCTCTGCACAGATGTGAAACTCAGTGCAGCTACCACAACACAGTCTGTTCCTCTTGCTGGAGCTGTGCCTGTAGGCAACCGGGAGTCTGGTCAAGAAAAAAGAGAGCTGTTGACTGAGGAGGCTCTACTTGGTTTGGAAAAACAATGCTCTTTAGAAAGCTCTCCATGTGTTGAGGTAGCTTTGGAAGAACAGCCTGGGCAAGACCAGGCCAGTGTAGCTGACTCCTCTGACATAGAAGATGACCTACCCCTTTCTGCCAGACCAGCTTGTGGTAACAAGCTGATAGATTACATTTTGGGAGGTCCACCCAGTGATCTGGAAACAAGTTCAGATTCAGAAGGTGAAGATTGGGATGAGGAAGATGAAGATGCTGGTTTTGATAGTGACAGCTCACTTTCAGAGTCAGACCTGGAGCAGGACTCTGAAAAACTCCACCTTTGGAATTCCTTCTACAGTGGAGATCCTTATAATCCCCAAAACTTTACAGCAACAATTCAGACTGCTCCCAGAACTGTTCCTGGAGAACCTTCTGATTCAAGGAAGGATTTGTCTGACAAGTCAGATGTAGAGAGTTCTCCCCAGACTGAAATCTTTTCTGAGATCCCTAATTCTAATTCTGAGGAGGAAGATGACTGGGAATCCAGTGCAGATGAGGCAGAGAATCTCAAGCTGTGGAACTCTTTCTGTAATTCTGATGACCCATACAACCTTTTAAATTTTACAGCTCCCTTTCAAACATCAGGAAAAGATTCGAAAGCCTGTCTTGACTCAAAAAGGCCATCTGAGTCCTTGGTGGCTATTTCTCAGTGTCACAGCTTACTTTCTTCTAAGGTGCAACTGTTAGGGCGCCAAGAAGTTGAATGTCCAAATTTGCTACAGCATGAGATTGTAGAAAAACACAAGTGTATCAAAAGAAAAAAGGTTGGTTTCTTTTAACATGTCTATAATTTGTTCTGTGTTGGTACAGTTTGATATAGCAGTATGATTTTGTTGGTGACATAATTGTCATATTTTTGAGGAAGGTATTGGGTTCCATGTGTGGATTAAGAATTGTTCAGATGTTGCCGGGCGTGGTGGCTCACGCCTGTAATCCCAGCACTTGGGAGGCTGAGGCAGGAGGATTGGTGTGAGTTCGAGACCAACCTGAGCTACAAAAGTGAGCTCAAGGCCAGCCTCAACTGCATAAGGAGACCCTGTCTCAAAAAGACAAAAAAAAAAAAAAAAAAAGAATTGTTCAGATGTCTATTTCTCTTTTTTCTTTTTAAATTTCTCCTTCTGATATAGAGAACTGTTTTACTCAAAAGAAAAATACCAGTGTATATCTTTTAGCAGGAAAGTACCATTTTCATTTGGGTTGATGCCTCTTGAGCTGCTTCAACTTTCCTGTTTTCTTTTAGAGAAAAGAAATACTAAACTTAGTGTGTACTTGTGACATAATTTTTCTAGAGCCAGAGAAGGCTCTGTTATAGCCATAGAGGTTTTTTTTTTTTTTTTTTTAAATGGCCGGCTTAGCCTGCCCTGGGGATGGGGCTGGCCCAGCATGTGGTGCCAGGGATCCAACCTAGTCCCTTCAGTTGCCAAAGCTTGCCTAAGCAGCACTCTAGACCAATCAGCCATCTTACGGGGCCCCATAGCCATAGAGGTTTTTTGTTGTTGTTGTTGTTTTTTTTTTTTTGGCTTTTTGAGACAGGGTCTCACTATGCAGTTCAGGCTGACTTTGAGCTCACTTTTGTAGCCCAGCCTGGTCTCGAACTCGCACCGATCCTCCTGCCTCAGCGTCCCGAGTGCTGGGATTACAGGCATGCGCCACCGTGCCCGGTGCCATAGAGTTTTAAAGAATATTTTAAATAGTTTCTTGTTTGCAAATACTCTTATCTTTTATTTGCTTGGCAACCCTGTCGTTATTCCTGTCTACTAGAACCCAGAGGTGTATATCAAATAGCAAATTGTTTACTGTTTATATGGTTGATTGTGACGTATCAGACTTTTGTCCTTTTTTTTTTTTTGGTCTTCTTGAGACAGAGTCTAGGTATGCAGTTTAGGCTCGAACTTGGAGCAATCTACCTGCCTCAGTCTCCCAGTGCTGGGATTACAGGCGTGCGCCACTATGCCCAGCTTTGATACTCCTTTTTTTAAAAGAATGAAGCCGGGCGTGGTAGCTCACGCCTGTAATCCCAGCACTCGGGAGGCTGAGGCAGGAGGATTGGTGCGAGTTCGAGACCAGCCTGGGCTACAAAAGTGAGCTCAGGGCCAGCCTCAACTGCATAGCGAGACCCTGTTCAAAAAGACAAAAAAAAAAAAAATGAAATACTAGTTACATTGGCCAGTTGCAGGAACAGTGGTGGCACATATTTGGTTTATCTTGAGTAGTTGCTTCCTTTCATGCTAATTTTGTGTGTGTGTGTGTGTGTGTGTGTGTGTGTGTGTGTGTCTGTCTGTCTGTCTGTCTGTCTGTCTGTCTGTCTGTCTTATTGAGACAGTCTCACTATGCAGTTCAGGCTGGCTTTGAGCTCACTTGGTAAGCTCAGGCTGGTCTTTTTTTTTTTTTTTTTGTCTTTTTGAGACAGGGTCTCAGTATGCAGTTCAGGCTGGCCTTGAGCTCACTTTTGTAGCTGAGGCTGGTCTTGAACTCACACCAATCCTCCTGCCTCAGCCTCCCGAGTGCTGGGATTACAGGCGTCCACCACCACGCCCGGCCTTCAGGCTGGTCTTGAACTTACAACAATCCTCCCCTCTCAGCCTCCAGAGTGCTGGGACTACAGGTTGGCATCCCCAAACCTTGCCCTCAAGCTAATTTTGTCAGTCAGTCAGTCAGTCAGTCTGTCTGTCTGTCTGTCTGTCTGTCTAATCTATATCTGTTTGGCATAGGGTCTTGCTATATAGCTCGGACTCCTAGTGATCCTCCTGTCTCAGCCTCCCCAGTGCTGGGATTATAGGCACGTACCACCATGCCCAACTCCCTAGACCACCAAGCTATTTCCCCATCTCCTCTCAAGCTAATTTTAAAACCTCTGGAGCATTTTTGTCTTTTGCTATATTGTCAGCTTAATTTGGGAAGTGTTTTAAATTTGGCTTTACCAGCTGAAGTTATTAATTGAAAAGAAACCCTATGCCAAACACAAGGGCATCTAAGTATTGTGGAAGTTTTTTTAGTTTGCTGTACCTTTCTTTGTTTGAGAAGGCTAGAGTAATGAGTTACTAGTGACCTCAGATTCTGCAGATGAGGAAGCTCTAAGTTCATAGTACCACCATCTGTTGGTCCCAAATGACCAATTTAAAACTTTGAAAGTATTCCTAGGATAGAAAATCTTTTTTTTTTTAATGATGGTAGTAAGACTATTCTTAATCTGTCATATAAAAAATTAAATTTTAGCCCACACTTGGTACAAGATATACTGTAATATGCTAAAAAAAACTTTTTATCCTTTCTAGGAGCCCCTGACAAAATGACCTACTTTGAGTGAGTAGGTGAGAACCAAAGTGGGATAGTTGGCCTCTGGAGATCTGTCCTCTGAACTGCTGAGTGGTTAGGGCCAAGAATTTGGGGTGACCGCTAGACCTGAGAAATTGCTTGATTGACTTACATGGCCTCCATCTAGCCACTTACCTGATGAGAATAATATTTGTTGTAAAGTAAGATTTATTGTGGGATTTTTTTGTGTGTATCTGGAGCTGAGGATTGAATCCAGAGCCTTACATATGCTCAGCACCCTCCCCCCCCCACCATTGAGTCACATCCACAGCCCCATGCAGTTACAAAATTTAGACGAGATAGGTAAATATCGTTGGAATGACTTAGGCCAGTCTCCTGTTTCATTTTAGCTCACTGAGTACAATGAAATGAGTGAAGTGGATGTGAGACTATCAGTTGAACTAGGTAGAAACAAAAGTTAGAAAAGCTTATGTTGTATGTCTCAGTTATTTCATAGGGTTTAACTATCTGCCATTCTTTAGGTATGTGGGAAATGGATAGGCTTGGAGTGAGGCCTTCAAATCTAGGAGCTTAAAATATTTCCAACCCTGGCAAACCCTGGCAGCATAGTGTATATTGTAGAGCCAGACAGTGTTAGAATCCAGATTATACCTCTTAGGTGCTGTGTGATTTTAAATATATCAGTTAACCTCTTTTTATCTGTACCGATGGGCATAATAGCTTAGACCTCACATTTGGCAGTTGTAAAACTCTTTGAAGAGGCTGGCATATGATAAATACTATATAAGTGCTTGTTATTATTTATTTTAGTGATGCGATGAATAACGACTAGAATGCAATATCTTGTAAGGTGTTACATTCCTATTAATTATCCTCAGGGGTATCCCTTGGCCTGATGTAAAAGGAATGAAAGTAGTAGGGCCTCAGTGGAGTTAGCTGATGTAACTGTTAAACATAGTTTAAAGCAATTCTTTACTTTTTGGGTTTGATACCTTAGTTTGATAACATCTTTATTAGAAATTAAGTAGGGATTAAGTAGAAATCATTAGCAAATTAGTAGGGATTGCTATTCATTATATATCATCTTGTATAATAGTCACAGTTTCATGTACATGAGCCTCCCTAGTAGAAAATTCAGAACCTGAACTTTCTGAGTGCCAACGTGATGCTCAAAAAGTTTGTATTTTGCTACCATTTTTTTTTGTTGTTGTTGTTTTGTTTTGTATTTTAGGGAAGGGTCTACAGGGCCAGCATGGCAGGCCCAGGGATTGAACCCCTCGGTTTGATGCCTGCTTGTAGGTGCTTTAATCCACTGAGCTATTTGGCAGGCCCCCAAAATTTGTATTTTGGAGCATTTTGGATTTCAGGTTAAGAGTGCTCAGTCGGTAAAGTTCATGCAAATATGTTAAACTCTAAAACTTCAAAATCTGGTCCCAAATGTTTTAGGTAAGGAATACCTTCTCCTATATGATAATATATTGAATACAGTGCTTTAATTTTTTTTTAACTTGTTATCGTGTTTATTTTATATCTATATTCTGGTACTGAGAATCAAACTAAGGACCTTGTGGTTGCCAGGTGCTATGCTAAAACATGTGTGTTATTTATACATACACATTACTTACATGTCAAAAATTCTAAAATTATAGTGTTTTATCAGTAATTCTCAACATGTCTGAGAAGTAGGGAAAACAGTAAAATTACAAACATACCAAACAGCATTTATATTTGTAAAGCTTTAAAATACTAACTGCAAAGTCTGTTGTAACACAGCCTTAAAAATACTTTACCTTGTTTACCAAGTAACTTTCTCTTATATTCTGATTATAAAAGTAATGTAAAAATCAGTGGTTCAAATTTTGGAAAGCACTGAAGTGTACAGAGTTTTTTATTATTTGTTTGTTTGTTTTTGTATTATGGCCGGCTCAGCCTGCCCTGGGGGTGGGACTGGCACAGCATGTGGTGCTGGGTATGGAACCGTGGTCCCTGCAGTTGTCTAAGCTTGCCTAAGCAGAAGCTTTAGACTGCTGAACCATCTCACCAGCCCCTACAGGTTTTTTTTTTTTTTTTTTTTTTTTTTTTTTTGGTTTTTTTTGAGACAGTTTAGCCATGCAGTTCAGGCTGGCCTTGAGCTCACTTTTTTAGCCTGAGCAGGCTGGTCTCAAACTCACACTGATCCTCCTGCCTCAGCCTCCCAAGTGCTGGGATTACAGGTGTGCGCCACCACGCCCAGCCCCTACAGAGTTTTTTAAATGAAAGAGTAGAAATAAAAATATCGTTAAGGCCTTCACTGTGATTAAAAAATCAGCTTCCAGAGACAGTGGTTATTTTGTGGAAGTTTGTTGTTTTTTGAGGATACTATCACAGAACCATATTTCTCTGAAGTATTAAAGCATAGCAGGGATTAACAGTAAGAAGGTCTTTGTTCCCCACCTGAATCATTTTTATTAACACTAAAAACCATGTCTACAGTTGGGAAGATGAATATATGTGTGCTTGTGTGTAAGATAATTACGTAAGTTTCAGGGCAGTTCACTTTTTATCTAAGTACCATCTGCTTAGATTCTCGCACCAATCCTCCTGCCTGAGCCTCCCAAGTGCTGGGATTACAGGCATGCACCACCACGCCCGGCTAGATCCTGTTTAAAAATTTCAGATATAGCCGGGCGTGGTGGCGCACGCCTGTAATCCCAGCACTTGGGAGGCTGAGGCAGGAGGATCGGTGAGAGTTCAAGGCCAGCCTGAACTGTACAGCGAGACCCTGTCTCAAAAAAAAAAAAAAAAAAAAAAAAAATTTCAGATATAGCTGAGAATAAAACTATAAGCTTTCTATAAGATATTAGGTATTAAAGAAAAATAAGTAACATAGTTATTGGCCAAATAATATTTTTCTTCCAATCAGATTTTTATTTGTACATTTTAGATATACATAATGAACACATTCATCATAGAAACTTTGTACCTGTATGTGATATAACTTCTCAGTGGTAATTGTAATATGTTAGAGAGTTATTAAAATTAGTTTTTGTCTTTACAGGTAACTTTTTTTTTTTTTTTTTTTTCCTTTTCTTTCTTTTATTTATTTAATTTGGCACAGGGTCTCACTACACAGCTCTGAATCATACTTATCCTCCTGTCTCAGCCTCCCCAGCACTAGGATTCAGGCATGCAATACCACACCCAGTTTCAGTGGCTGGCATTGCTTCTGGGGCTGGCATGGCAGGCAGTACTGAGAACAGAACCTGAGTTCTTATGGTTGCCAGGCAGGTA